>CABFOV010001031.1:46168-99972 GCA_902141375.1 Timema poppense
CCCCCCCCAAGGTGCAGCTAGCTACTCTTTCACCTTAGACAAAACAGCTGCATGGAATTTGTTTTTGTTTGTCCGTGGTAAAAAAAATTAGAGAAGATTAAAAATGACCTCAGACCTACTATTTTATATACAAGTAAAGCGAATAGGAACCTTAAAAAAATCGAAACACGGTGATATTTATTTTTATAAAGTTAGTTAAAACGTTCTAAATTATCATAATAAATAATTTTGAAATTATATTAACACATATTTTATTATAAGGACCTTCCTCACATACGTTCTTTATTATTTTATTACTTAGACGTCTGTGTTCACAGATTTCCTTGATCACAAAAATAAAAAGGGTTTTTTATTCACCAGATATAATTATCATCACTGACTTCTAAATATAATATATGTATGTACATTTAAAAAATATATTTATTAAGTTGTTTTTTTGTCTTAATCTAAATTTAAAAAAAATTCAAAAGAAAAATTTATTATGATTTTCAAGTGTAGAACATTCGGAACAAAGGTACCAATAAACTTACCCATAGCAAATATATATATATACACATTAAATAACATACTCACCTATTCATCCTTTTACAAAAATAATCAAGGTATTTTTTACATTAAATATATACATACAATTTAAATTAAGGTGCAGCCAACAAAGATTTTTCAAGTTAAAACTTTTTTTTTTTATAGAATGGATATTATTTTTATATTAATTATTTGTAATTTTATTAAAATATGAGAACGGCAAAGTTGAATTTTTAAATAAAGACCTTTGAAATATCTGACGACATTAATATGTTGGCTGTAAAATTGAAAATAAACTTGATTTCGATAGGTTTCTTAGTTTCGTATTACTATATTATACTGCTATAAAGCCACATGGCTGACTCACTCACTGACATTAATGTTTACCCACTTATAGATGAGCTATAAACTTTAAATTTGGCAAAATTATAGCCTTTAGCCTGTAACCGACGGAAAATTTAAAAAAAACTAGAAATTTTAATTTTTAACCCCCTAAAAAAATTCAAAATATCGGAGCAACTTTAAAGTCGGTGTGGACCTTTCTTTGGAGGTATTTTGTGGCTAAACGGTAAGACCTATCAAAAAACTGTTCTGGGATTACATTAGTTTACATCCACTTGCAAAGAAAACACACTGGATGTTTGGGGGCGTATCCCCCAACGAGCAAAGCGAATCTGTACTATAGAGCCTAAAATCTTGAATTATCGTTAAACTGTATCAATAATTTATAGTAAAAGGGCTTGCGATTCACCATTGATATAATATCTTTGGTCTGATGAAAAACTTTTACGTCTGGGATTGACCCGAATAAATGACGCGGAGCAGTTTTCTCCAAGGTATCGTGACGGAATAGATCGCCTTCACATTTCAAGCGGTCGTGGGCGGGCGGTTCGAGGGATCCGGAGTAAGACAAGAACAAACCCCACAAGGACTTCTCCCCTGACTGTCCCCCCTCCCCCCGCTAACCTGTCTTCAGAACAAATCCCAAGTGGATACTCGACACAATTAGCCACAACATTAATCTATACAGGAAATGGGAGATTAGCTGAACAACCGTCCGTTGAAGCCGCACAATTAGTTTTAGTAACTAATAAAATAATTATATCCCTTTTGCGCCAATGTGACCAAGGTAGATTAAGTTGGGGATGAAGGTAACGAGATAAAAATCCAGTGTTTTTGCAGTTTTTATAGCAAAATATTGGTTTTTTGGCCTGAATAAAAACAATCGCTCTAATACAAACATATTTTAATTTTCTTCACCTGGTGATATCAACAGTTGTTGAATATCTGTCATGAGCATTGCGGCATTGGGCGAGAAACTATTTTTTAATGAAGATAAAAAGCTGTAATTAAATTACAGGACATCCTTGATAGATATTCAACAACACTTTATATCACCGTGGGAAGAAAACTAAACTTTATGTTTATACTGGAGAAATATTTGATAAATGTTTGTAAAAAAAAAAGTTTTGAGACAATAACCGCAAAAAAAAACTTACTTTATTTAGCGTCCCCTACATCCGCACCGTAAGTTATCAGGAAAACAAATGGTAGGGTGCACCACGCAGACTTTTCCTCGCGTTTATCTTAAAATTGACATTTACTAAAAAAAAAAAAACTCGTAAGATTTATGAAAAAAATAATAGGTACACACATTGTTGTAGAAACACTACACCAAAGATCCTAAATTAAATAATATACACTGTTACTGCGTGCCATTAGGAACTAGGAGCACTGCTGTAAGAGCTAACTGTTACAATATAGTAATAAAGTAAATAAATTATATCTAAAAGAATCTGCCCACTGAAGTTGTATTCAGGAGAGGATTTCTAAACATGAGAGAGTGTCGTAGCCGCGCCGTTAAATGTTCGATTGATAACCCCTTAGTTGGCACATGTCTCAAGAACTAGGGTGAAACGATTTATTAAATACAGGTCGTGAAGGGGGAGGGGGGGCTTGTCTTTGGACGACGGGTCAATGTGTAACGTACAGTACGTCGGGCTAGCAATGACTCTATGTTAGACTTGCGGGTTCGAGTCTCTGTGATAGCAATTGCCTTGTATTTCCTTATCGGATTACAAGATGGACTTATGTGTGAACCGCTGTTGAGGAACGGCTACTGGTTGAACGGGTACGCGGTTAGGGAATTATCCAGTAATGTCAATCGAACGGAGTCAAAACCCAACTCGACGACGCGAATCGTCAACCCCCTGTTCATTGAACTCTGTATTTTAAACATCACATGTAGCTTTTGTAAAATAAACCCCTCGTTTACAAGGTCAGCTAACGCCCCAGTCTTTCCACGCTTACCCGGTTACAAACCCGGACAGTAACATAGGGTATCAGAACCCCCCCCTCCCCGCCCCCCGAATGTTACACTGCTATTGTTGAGAAAAGAGAAACATCTTTGTCCATCAAAGAGCATAAGAATCAGATTCATTTTCAAAGACCTGAATTAAAGAGTATATACTGTATAAATTTACTTATAGTTAAGACATTTTTTGTTTAAAAAATATATATTTCAAATAAAAGATCTCTATTATTATTATTATTATTATTAGCACCGCGTCTTACTACCCGTTCGGGTTGTACGCACTTACGCTAATGTGTAATGGTAGGGTGATTGTGAGATGAAATAAAGTACCTACAGTTTAACGTGGAATCCGAACCACGGTGGAGGCCTGGCATTCCCCACATTCACAAAATGTCTTGTCAGAGGTGAAGGAAGGGTTTGGTAGTCAGATAAATCTGTGCCGGGACCGAGGATTGAACCCCGGCCGCCAGCATAGAAGTCTGACACCTTACCCCTAGACCACCACGCCACTATCTATATAATTAATAGTACTACAACTTTACAATGATAAATTATTTCGTATCTCAAATAAATGTGGAAAAATGATGGAAAATTGGGAAATTTCCCTTATAAAAATTACCCTTAAAGTTATATTCATGACAAAATGAAAATTGCCATCTTATTTATAGTGACAAACAGTGTCCAGATATAAGTTTAATCAAAATAGTATTAGGGAATTTTGAAAAAAAAAAATATATTTTATTATTTAAGGTGTTTAAGGTTCCATTTCTGAAACGACTGATTATATCAACACAATCTTGTAAACTAAATAATCAAATCTAGAACAAACACATCATCCAGCCTCCCGGCCATCGATTCATCGCTGTGAAAGGGAATCCCCAGATTCCAACAATTATATTTTGGTCGATCATGCAAGGAATCAAACCCGGGACCCTTAAATCAATAATACAAACACTATACCGACTGAGCTATGGTTTTAGACTACCTATTATATAAAAATTATTAAAGACCGGTCGTAAATAACCTTGAGCACGAAGATTTCTCCAGACGTACGGTTAATGTCGAACTTGCTGTTTTCAGGATTGTCGGAGTCGATCCCCTGACCCGTCAGGAAGTACACGATATCCAAGGGACGGTCCTTGTCAGCGTCATTTGCTGTCACCTGGAAAATGTATATTTTACAGTCATATATTGCTTAAAATAATAAATTATTTAGGTTTAGACATTTCCACCTTTTTTCTGGGCTGAGTGTTTTATATCAAACATAAGAACAACGAATCGCGTGGAATTCTTTCACTTAAAAACTGAATGGTATTGTTTTATTCTATTCAACTTATATTTCCCTTCTCAATGACATACAATGTGACACATTCGTCTAAATGTGAAGTCAAAATTGACAGACGTCCTCGATTTATTTTGGAACAGATTTGTGCTCCTCTACGGGACCTATTTGGGATGTCCGCTAAAAAAAAAAAGGCCGATTAGGGTTGATATGGCGCAATTGGGACCGATTTGGGATGTCCGCTAAAAAAGCAGAACCGATTTGGGTCGAGATGGCGCAATTGGGATCGATTTAGGATGTCCGCTAAAAGCAGAGGGACCAATTTGGGATGTCCGCTAAAAGCAGAGGGACCAATTTGGGATGTCCGCTAAAAGCAGAGGGACCTATTTGGGATGTACGCTAAAAACAGAGGGACCAATTTGGGATGTCCGCTAAAAAAAATGGAACCGATTTTGGTCGAGATGGCGCAATTGGGACCGATTTGGGCCAAGTTGGCGTAAATGGGATCGCTTTGGGATGTCTGCTAAAAAAACGTAACCGATTATGGTAGAGATGAACCAATTGGGCCAGATTTTACCAACAGTTCTTTTTTTTAAAAGTTCGGTGGCACATGAAAAAAATATCCATAATAGTGAGCAGATCAGAAATCTTCACTATTATAATAATTTATCTATTGGAAAAGTTTAAAAAAACATATTATTATAAACAGTATGTATCAAATTCATACAAATTAAATTAATTGTTTAACGGAACTTTTAAAAAATATTTGGGACTAATAGCTTCCACAGTATTTTACAAAAACAATTTATAGTTTCATTAATCAATTGAAACACAATTGTGTCCGTATGCGTGGATATGACACAACTATATACCCTCTAAATATGATATTTGAAAGTCGATATATATATATATAATATGATATATGCGTCTTACATATATATATATATATAATATGATATATGCGTCTTACTACCCGATCGGTCTATACGTGTGTCACCAGGGGTACGCGAAGATATATTAGAAGGCAAGAAAAATTTAATACATGTATTTAATTTAAATCTTATTATTTAATTAATTAATTTGGTTTTAGATGGAGTTTTTAGAATATGTATAACATACATCACGCATCAAGAACTTCGGGGGTAGAAATTGAAGATAAATTATATCAGGTGTACGAAAAACTGTTATTTTCTACAGCCTTACACCCAAATTAATTATATCTTACCACAAGGACACAACTTAAAACAAGTAACAGTCACTGTTGTTTAAAATAAGGTACACCTAATGAGGGTATCCCGTGACCTGGCCAACAGGAGCATGTCAGGGAATGTGATCAGATCTCTGGAATTATCACATATTTACTAAATTATTATTATTATTAGCACCACGTCTTACTACCCGTTCGGGTTATACGCACTTACGCTAATGTGTAATGGTAGAGTGATTGTGAGATGAAATGGAGGACCTACAGTTTAACGTAAGATCCGGACCACGGTGGAGACCTGGCATTCCACACATTCACAAGATGTCTTGTCAGAGGTGAAGGAAGGGTTTGGTAATCAGATAAATCTGTGCCGGGACCGAGGATTGGACCCCGGACCCCCAGAATAGAAGTCCGACACCTTACCCCCTAGACCGCCAGGTCACCATATATTTATTAAAAACACCTTTTGTTTACAATAGTCAAAATTACGTTTGTCTTCCAGGTTATATTCTTTTAAAAAAACACCTCAGTGGTTAGTTGGCTAACGCACTAGTTTCGTGTTGAGCTGGACTGCTGCGGATGGAGATATTGAAGTTCGAATCGCAGTCGGGTGAACTGGGGGTGGTTTTACCTAAATGGTTTTCCACTCTCCCTCAACGCAAATGCGGGTTTGATTCCTCTAAATTCAACCTTCCCAATTCTTAGCCCATTAGCCTAATTATTACTTAAGCGTACAACCCGAACGGGTAGTAAGACGCGGTGCTAAATAATATTCCTTTTAACTCAGCTGTCCCTGTTGAACATGCTAATCTCAATTCTCAAAGCCAACATGTGATTTTTCAAGTTTTCTTTTTACACCTCTACGCTTGTATTTAGACAAAGTTGAGTTTTGGTTATGCGCATGCGCTCGAGTTCGATTGCATTATAGAAAAAATAAACTGAAAGAAAAAAAATCTCTCACCATAATTTTGAACTATTGATGTAAGGCGACGTTTTAATATCACAAAATAATCTCACTGAAATCTTAACTAAGATCGCAAAACCCAGTAACTCACTGCCCTAGGCTGAAATACTTTAACCCCGTAATAGAGTGGCAACATTTCAGAATGTGTGTGTGTGTCTAAAAATATGATTACATCACGCTCTGATCATAATTAATTTATAATTGTAACTCATAGTGACTGGAAAAGTTAAAAATTGGCTCGGGGAAAGCCTGGGAAGATCATGTAATTTCAAAATATAGTTTGGCTTGACACCCTTCCAATCTTCAAGTAGAGGTCCAATAGCTTATATTATAAAACTAGATTTAAAGGTTGTTATGTGGACTTCTATAACAATGGATGGTTTCTTAGGAAACTGACCTGTAGTACACGCTTAGGAAGGTTTCTGTCGTCCTCCTCTGTGATCTGGGTACGGTAGGTGGGCCTCTCGAACAATGGAGGGTTGTCGTTTACGTCCTTCACGTGGACCACCACCATAGTATGGTTCTCTTTCATGTCGACAGAGGCCACTAGTCGTAACTCGTACTGTAATACACACATTCATAAACAATATTTATTATAACATGACATATATATACACCTACTTTTACTTAGTGCATAGAGGTTTGAACTAAGTTATTATATTATACTACTATAAAGCTACACGGCTGACTCACTCTCTGACATTAATGTTAACCCACTTCCAGATGAGATAGAAACTTGAAATATGGCAAACTTATAGTTTCTAGCCTGTAACCGACGGGGAAATTACAAAGAGTTAAATATTTTAATTTTTAACCCCCGAAAAAAATTCAAAATATTGGAGCAACTTTAAAGTTGGTGCGAACCTTTCTTTGGAGGCCTCTTGTGGCTAAACGGTAAGACCTATCAAAAAACGGCTCTGGAATTACATTAGTTTAGATAAACTTGCAAAAAAAGCTCACCGTGGGTTTGGGGGTGAAGCCCCCAACAAGCTAAGCGAGTGTATAGTTTATAATATATATATGTCTAAAGAAGATTCTTCTTACAACATCCTATCTCCCCCTTTATCTAATTCAAAGGTCCTACATAATCAGTGAGTTAATGGGCCCATCTCAGTAAACAAGAAATTGCATCACAGATTCTTATCTCCAACGCAATATTTAATTCTACGATACGTTAATTCAAAATGTAGTTCACGGAAAGATATTATTATGATTAATATCACTGCGTATTACTAATCGTTTGGATTATACCCTTGTTTACTAATTACGCTAATTGTTTTAGAGATTAGAAATCTTATATTTATAGGATGTTTACCCGAAAGAAAGAAAGAAAGAAAGAGGAATAACCATCCTCAGTACACCCGACCGAGATTCGAACCTTGATCTCCCCATCATCGGCATTCTAGCCTACTTCGAGAGTAGCGCGTTGGACCACGCGGCCATTGGAGTACGTTTCTATACGTAATTTTTAAAATTATGGAAATTTGAAAACACATTTTACAAGTATTTTCTCATGTCGGTAAAATGAAGCTCATCCCAAACCACAAACTTATATCAGGACACAACTTGATTGGGGAAGATGAAGTTTAATATTTTGTCTATATCTCTTTTCCATTCACACATCAGAGATAAACTTTGATGTTCATTCGGTGTAGACAAATTAAACAGACATTTCTGTGATGAAACTCTTGAGTACTGACATATTCGTAGCACAGAGCTATAGAGAATTTACCCTAAAAGTGGGCTTAGAAACCCCCACGCTCACCAATTACTATACATCCTTCAACCATTCTAAAACATTAGCTTTTAGCTCGCTCATTAACATGGACAGCAACCAACCGAGTAAGCACGTTGTAAATATTCTTACTCTTATTTGTTGAAGATTTTGTTTCATAAGAAAATATTCTAAGGTAATAGGAATAAAATGACAATACAGTCATTAACTATCCAATCTAAGTAGCATACAAAGTTTCAATGTGCCTAAATATTTGGAAGTGAACGTGTAATTTAACATCCGATGTACTTTTCAGGAGGATGTGAGATGGAAAGATGGCGAGTAAGGGTTTGCAAGGTAGGCATTAGTTCATAGAATATATTATTTATGAACCTATTTCAAGTTTTTTTTTTAATTCTAAGGATTCCTTTAAGGTTCACAGTGAGAGTTAGAGTATTAAGTCATGAGTCTGGCCTTCAAATTGATCCTATGAATTTAACACATCTTCAGTGATTTATAGCTCTATATTTAACCACATGTTTTGTGGTTTCTTTAAAATAAATACTACAACCTTTAGAGGGGCAGATGCCCCGATTTCTCCTTCGGTGCCTCAGGTGCCCAACTGCCAGCAGACTTGTCTGGCCGCCCACGCCTGGCGTTCTATGATTTAAACTAAGCCTTCGTGTGATAGGTAATGAGATCCACAAACTATTTAATTAAGGAAGTCCTTATATTATCATGATAACATATTTGTCGACCTCGGTTGTCTCGGGGTAAAGTTCTCGCGTCAGGGACCGATGGTTGTGGGTTCAAACCCAGCCGGATTCGACCTTTTTTTTCTCTTTATCGATAAAAATCCGTAGCACAACTTTCTTCGGAGGGAAATTAAAGCGGTTGGTCCTATGTCGTTTGTGACGTTTAACGGAACCCTGGACTGTATGTGAAAATACCTTTCCCGGCTAAATTGGTAGGCCCTTTCACTCTTGCTCAAAGAAAGTATCATGTGCTGATCTATTCAGTAGGTTCAGAAAGTGTACGTTAAATACTTCAAATAAATAAAATAGATATCATACTTAACATTAAATACCATTTAATTTGGTTTTAACGTGTTCTTTAACTAGTCAATACATAATATACAAGTTAGGGCTTCTTTGTTAAGGTATTAGGGGGAGGGAGGGGGGAGGTTAGGGGTTGGGAGAGAATGCATATAAAGAACTTGTGCACTCCGCCAGGACTCGAACCTCGACCTTCCCGTTACCAAAACAAAACAAGACGCCCTTCTCCGTGCTCTGAAATCTTTCAACGCGTACCCATTAGTGAGGATCGGTAAAAAAGTATCAGCCATTTTATTTTTCTATAAAGAACCAGAACCAACAGTTTTGATTTAGAAGTTAGAAACTAAAATGAAAAAAAAAAAATCAAATGAACCGCCAAGAAAGGTTTTTTTTTTGTCTAGAATACTATAAAACATGGTTAAAGTTTATCTGTCACGAGGTTATCAACGGGACCCCAGAAACCTTGACTCCACCAATCCTAAATCTCGCTGGCTTGTGAAGTTGGATAGAGAGAGAGAGAGAACGAAGCGCTTAAATAGACGGTGAACTCTCACATGCGACCCCTGCGGCACACAACTAAGGTATTATTATCACAGACACTTTCATAAATTTTATCTAATCAGGTAACATATTCCCTTTAAAGGAGAAAAATACTTCCCTCCGAGCTACTAACTACGAGACTAAAGAACATAAGTTACTCGTACTTAAGCTTAAATTAGAACACTTTACAACTTTGGTAAGTCCAAAAAATATTTCTACTTTATAATTTACCTAAAAAACACACCAAAAACTTATGTTAGTAGAAAATTAAGATATTTATTCAAATGATTTGTTTTTTAGTCCTGAGTTTAATGAAATTATTTTAAGCATCATATCTTACTACCCTCAAGTTATACGCCCTTGTACTAATCACACTAATGTGTTAGGAATGAGAGAGGTTATATTTAGAGGAACTGCACCCAAATTTACGTGAAGGTAAAGTTGAAAAATATTTAGGAAAAAAAAACCACTCTCGGTACACCCGACTAAGATTCGAACCCTGGTATTTCTGTCATAGACAGTCTAGTCTATTTCAATAGTGACGACTTAAACAATGCTGCCATTAAGAGTTGTTATTGGCTGTCTTAAATTTAAGTTTCTCAAGCTCAAAATTTAAATAAAATACGTTGAATCTTGATATCTAGAGTTTGGATAAAATTAATTCCGTGCTCTGCGTCCTACCATCCTTCTTGGATAGTTGGATATCAATACTTATGTGGTAAGGATGAGGAAGGTAGATTTGAAGAAATGTGTAAATCATAAAAAAAATAACACTTCAGCATCCTCAACTTGAATTTTTTTTGGCGACGCTCGCATTAATGATAAACCAGACAAGATTAAACGGATGCCAAATCAGTGTTTCTATCTGCGTGCGTGAAATTACTCTTATTTCGAGTTAAGGCGGGATTGAAGTCAGTGGAATTTAAGGTGGGATTTAATTTAATTATGTCGTCACTCCCAGCGCCCTCCAGTGGTTTGGATCTGTCAGGATTGCTTGCGGGAAGGGTTATGTCACTGGCAAGGTAATTGTGTGGGTTTGAAAAAAATACGTAGGATCACCAAGTTTGGTTTAATAGAAGTACTCAGAGACTTAGACTAAATAGAATGACTGACATGGCTCGCGACCCCTTACATAACTCGAACTCAGGACCCTGGGCTCGACGGTTACCCTCAAATCACAAGTGCTATTGATGACCCGAAGATCAAGTCTGTTATAGCCCTGCCTCCGAGATTGATGACAATTTTTCAGCCCTGATGTCAACAAAATAAACACTTTTATAGTCCGATCTGGCACCTTTACTCCCCAACTAGAGCAACTTTGTTATGAGTAGTCAGCATTCCTTTTTAATATTTCTAATTCGTTACAACATATTCGATATGTTAGTGCTTTCAGTCACGTACGTTCAATAAAGTTGTGTACGTCAATGCAAACATCCCAACATTGATCAAGGTTGTGACAATTTCTTGAATATATCATACAAATTGTTAAAATTTCACGAACACACAGACATTTATCACTTTTATTATGCTTCGATATTTAGTCGTTGCTACAATAGTATTAACTGATTTATTAAAAAAAATCAAACCATTTATATGAAACATAATCCATGTAAAAGCCGATTCTAATTTTTCTTGTTCAATAATTTTTATATAATAGTAACAACATAAGCCTTAACTCCTGTGGAATTCTATACCACTTAAACGATCTATATCTAGAAAACAAAAAATTTGGATAAACAAATTGATCTAGCATCTACTTAAAGAAAGAGAGAAGATCTAGAATTCAACATATTTTTTTCCCGTTTCTTTGTCGGGCACACGATCTATTCTTCCACCCTGTACTATGTGACTGCAGAGCTACAGCATGGTAGTATATTAATGCATCACTCGTATTGAAGCATTGTGGTAGATTTGGTCGTATATTAATGCATCACTCGTATTGAAGCATTGTGGTAGATTTGGTCGTTTATTAATGCATAACTCGTATTGAAGCATTGTGGTAGATTTGTTCGTATATTAATGCATCACTCGTATTGAAGCATTGTGGTAGATTTGGTCGTTTATTAATGCATCACTCCTATTGAAGCATTGGGGTAGATTTGGTCGTATATTAATGCAGCACTCGTATTGAAGCATTGTGGTAGATTTGGTCGTATATTAATGCATCGCTCGTATTGAAGCATTGTGGTATATTTGTTCGTATATTAATGCATCACTCGTATTGAAGCATTGTGGTATATTTGGTCGTATATTAATGCATCACTCGTATTGAAGCATTGTGGTAGATGTAACCAACTAAAATTAACTTTAGGAAACTGAATATACTAACAAATTTAAATGTTATCAAAAATTATTTTGGCTTTTCTGATGGACCAGGCCTCAAGTTGCATCAGGTAGGGGTTGGTTTTGGCCGAGTGGATCGAAGAAAGAGACAGACATTAACTGTGAGCGAGTATATTTGGCAATGCTGGTTAGCCACGGTTGCCATTAGCTCCTTCTTACCCCAGCCCACCATCTTCAGACATTAACTGTGAGCGAGGATATTTGGCAATGCTGGTTAGCCACGGTTGCCATTAGCTCCTTCTTACCCCAGCCCACCATCTTCAGACATAACTGACGGCGAGGAGATTTGACAACAGTTATTTGAGAAAGAACGGAGATACAGATTTTCTGCATAAGACCTGCAATTCCCTCATATATGAGATTGAGTGTGGTTGTGAGGTTTATAATTTACTATGAAAGCATTTAATTTATTATAGAAAACGTAGCAAGCGGCATTTTTAAATGGTTAGCTCTAATTTTTAATCCCACATCAAATTATTTTAACTCAATAATAGCTTTTATTATCTAAAATTATATTTATTCTTAATTTAAAAAATGTAATGTGTTCAATTTTCATTTATTAAATATTTTGTTATGTATTTTAACGTTTTATTTGAACAAAGCTTATAAAAATTTGTTTTACTAAAAATGATTATCTCAAAGTTTCGACATATACTTTTTATCTACCCTAGATTTTGAAAAAAATATTTTATACGTAAAATCTATCAACCTATGCTGTGCGCTGTTGTAGTGTCTAAATAGCTATACAGATTTTTATTTTTTATTAAAGAATATTTTGATTTTTTCTCAATGCTTGTTGAGTATTAAAGCAGATACATTAAAATCAGAGTTCTTTTACGTAGTAAAAAAACGCAGATATTGGTTATCTAAACAAACTAAAATTAAAACTAATAAACGAAGCAGAATAAAAATTAATAGTTTAAAATGGGTATGAAAACGTACATAAAAAATGCTCCAAAAAATCTAAGAATATTATTTCAACTTTAATAATTTTGTGCATAAACGGCATTGTATAATCGAGAACATGAATATTAAAATACATAAAATGTGGACATCTCTTAAACATCGATTAACTTTGACATATTTTAAAACAGTAAAATACAAAACCAAGATACACTTCATAATATTTAAAATCAAATATATTCTGAACATAAACTCGAATT
This sequence comes from Timema poppense, assembly GCA_902141375.1. NCBI lineage: Eukaryota > Metazoa > Arthropoda > Insecta > Phasmatodea > Timematidae > Timema > Timema poppense. Next base: position 59,273 of record CABFOV010001031.1, read on the forward strand.
CGGAACACCGTGTTCTTACGTTTCAAATACATCCTAATATATTATCTAAAATGTATAATATATATATAATCATACATACATATATATAAATAATGCAAATATAATTGGTTTATATGTAATTTATACATAAATAACTACATACTCACTTTATGGTTTATTCACATAATTTAAATACATTTGGCGCATACAAACACATCGATATGTCTTTACTACCCACTTCAGTGGCCGAATGGTCTAAGGCGTCACTTTTGTGTTAGACTGGCCTGCTGATGACGGGGAGATTGGGGTTTAAATACCGTTTAGATCTACTTAGAGTTTTTTTTTTCTTTCTAAAATGGTTTTCTAGCTCTCCTTCCATGAAAATACGGGTATATTACCTACAATATTTCCTTCCTCTTCCCACACCCATAAGAGTATTCGTATAATATGAACAGTTGGTAAGACCAGGTGATAAGGTATATATTTTAAACGTATGAGCTTTATAAAAATTAAAATCATTTAACATATGTGTACTTTTCCCCGTTACAAAGACAATGAGACAAGAAAACATACTTATTTTAATTGTAGATCATTTTATGCCACGACAAAGTTAGTGAAGTTTTTGTTTGTTTTTGCAATATACTCCTTGTACGTTTGTGAGCAAATACTTATAAAAAAAAAAGCCCACGTAATGGCCAACACACATCTAATAACTACTCCTCCTCTGTTTGAAATGACTATGCGTTACGTGCAACGTATCTTGCCATAAGTAATAATAATGTGAATGCGCCTTGACAGTATGCATCGCCGTTAATTGATATAATGTCGGCAAATATTTACGATGTATCTTACTACGGCTAGTTTCAACCAGGCCGGCGATAACAAGTGGTGGGCCTGTGCGTTACGACAGTTAATATTAACATCATATGACCGGCTAATTAACCGGGGTCCTTATCTCTTACTAATTACTTCCGTTTGAAGCACCATCTGGGCCGGGAATGTGATAGACGGCAGTGATAAAGGTACAGTCGCTTCCAAAACAATCTGAACCTTCAGCGGACCTTTAGAGTTTCAATGTGTAGGTGTGGTAATGTAATATTACTTAAAAAGAAATAGGTATCAGTAATTGAGTTATTTGTAACAATCCTCCCTTAAAATAACAAAAATAACCATAAACACGTTCTAAGAGATGTATCCATCCATTTTGTCAGCAACCTCTAAAAGTATCACCTTTAGTTTAGTAGCTATTAACGGAGTAATCTAAGAATTAAAGAACGAGGAAGATAGTTGAGAGAAGAAATGTATTCCTTTTAGCGTGAAGATGGGAAATAAAACTATAATAATGATGAGTCAAATCTTAAGAACTACACCCAGTTGGAGTTTTCACTATTGCATATATTTTATGTCATAGAAACTTGTAATAAATTAGTTGCTCTATTTTCATTTATGAATTCATTTGTTGGGTCGAGTAAAGTACGGCTCATTAGTATAAGTTATATTATGACTTTTTATGTTAGTAGATTTCAAAACAAGTGAAAAACACACGTCAAGTGTCTCAAGCTGGAATTTAAACCCTTACCTACCAAAATGTTGGTTTAGTTTTTACAAACACAAGCTGTGGCATCGACCTGTAGTGTCAAGGGTGAAAGTTAACTGTGTTATCCTTGTATGAAAGATTCCACCACAATTTCAGACCGGTGTTTTCTGCCTCACGAAGATTTTTTTTTTATTCTCAGTGTGTTAAAAGGACTCAAGTAATTTTTTTTATCACGCGGTTTTTTGAGCGGACGAGTAACATAGGTCTTAACCCTGGGGTGGGCACTCTTAGGGTTCGGCCAGACTGACAAGCGTGCGAGCGAGCGAGCGAGCGAGCGCGTAATTAGCAGACCCTAGTTCATTAGAGAAGATTTATCTGTCAAAGACACTTGGTACATCTCTGCTCCTCGAAAATTCTTACAACAATTTTTTTTAATGTACTGAAGTGTTTTAAAATCAGATTAGCCGCACCAGTGGCGGAATGGTACATTGCACTCCATAGCTTTTGACTGGGAGATAAAGGTTCGAAGGCTCAGTGAACTGAAGGTGATTCTTAAAACTTATTTATTGTTGTGGTTTTTTCATACTCTCCAAACTAATTGTGATTATTATTTGTAAAGGCCTACTTTGATTATAATATTGAAGTATTGTAACATATCGGGCTTACATATATTTATGGTCTTACCAATTAAATTAGGCCATTAATAGCAAGTGTGTTAAATCTATCACTGATAGAAAAAAGTCAAATATCATGTCAAAATGAGAAGTTTCCCAGCACTCAATGAACCAACATACAATAATATTGCCTAGCGCCTGTAAACTAGACTGTACCGGGTCGAGCGCGCGCGCTTGATAAATAGAAACAGTTCTATCTTTCAAGCGCGCTCGCTCCAGTGTGGCCACCTCCCATTAGAATCCATGTGTTCTATTTTATATTTTAGTCGCTCGCGCGCTCAGTCTGGCCGCCCCCTAATGGGACCAGCTGATCCTTTAAATTAGTTAGGGGCACTGTCACTAGGAGCAGCAACTTGCGATGACGTCACAGAGGAATGCGCATGCGTGGACGCCAAGGCCATAGTGTAATGTCAATGTAAAATTCACCATTACTGTTTTGTTAGAAATTTGTAGTTTATTTTAAAGAAACAGTTTAGCTAGATTTTCTGTATTTTACAGCGTGGTTTATTAATAAAGTAATGGATCTAGTTACATTTGATTGAATTTGATATAAGAATTAATTTGTTAACTTTCCGCAATATAAAATGGCGTTGTGTTCCAAGTGTAACGTCCCGCTTCGAATCTTTTAGTTCGCGCCACCAACGCCGCGAGCGCTAGCTATGCGGTTCTACTTGCCAACACTAAAGTGGCGTTTATATACTTACCCATTTTAGATGCTCTCAAGCGAATTGTTGAGAGCTAAAGCGGATATAATTAAGTGTATTAGAAGGGGAAGAGGTTCTGGTAGGGTGTCATTTTTATATTTGCTCATTTTGATCTCAATTCGGCCCATGACTATATCTCATAGCGCGCACCATTCCCCTTAAGCAATGTGTCCTCTCCTCTCGTTGACAGTAATCTTCACTCGATAAGGTTTCCCAGATCGTCTTTTCTGAATGAACCCGTCGACAAAGGTATGAGATGGAAAAGAAGAGGAACTTCTTGGCTAGCGGGGAAGAGAGAGGAGTTTTTTTTTTGTTTTTTTTACTAAAATGTGTCAGTTTTCAATTTTCTCTTTTAGCTCTTGCCTCTCATTCACGTGCGAGCTTAATGGAAATATGGGACTATGTTGGTTCACCCTTCGCAAGTCTCTCTCTCTCTCTCTCTCTCTCTCTGTTGAGATAAATATAGACATGTTCAAAATGGAAGGATTAAAGAGGTAGGACTACAGAGCAAGGGTTGTGAGCCTGGGTGGTGCATGAATAAAATATTTTATATATTGTATATCTGTTCGTTCAGTAACGCGAGTTTTACAAATTTCCGTCGGAAGGAGTGAGTTTGTTTGATTAGATTAACATTGCTATTTTAAGAAAGTTTGTTGGTCGTGTTCCGATATAGCCCTGTGTATGTCTTGTATTTATAAAGTATGCTTTATGTAGAAGCATTAACAAACAACAAATTATATAATCTACCTTACTACAAGTAGTCTAGCTATATTATTATTATTATTATTATTATTATTAGCACCACGTCTTACTACCCGTTTGGGTTATACGCGTCTAACTATATTAATTTAAACAATTTAACTATAGTGAACTTTGGTGAAATGTTGGTTTACCCTTTCACATTGATAAATTAACGGCCGGGGACTGACTAGTCTTAAAATAGAAAGCCGGGAGTGCAAAATATATGGCTTGGATACAAAACTGACCCAGGCCACAGGTTGTAAAGTAAATATAACTCCTAGATCAGATATTATTTAGCACCACCGGTGACCTGGTGGTCTAGGGGTAAGGTGTCAGGTCCGGGGTTCAATCCTCGGTCCCGGCACAGATTTATATGAATACCAAAAACTTCCTTCACCTCTGACAAGACATCTTGTGAATGTGTGGAATGCCCAGGCCTCCACCGTGGTTCGGATCCCACGTTAAACTACCACGTTAAACTGTAGGTCCTCCATTTCATCTCACAATCACCCTACCATTACACATCAGCGTAAGTGCGTACAACCCGAACGTATATTCTAAGTACACAAGACCGGGAATCTAACCCTGCTAGCCCTATCATCGAAAGTCTTATTGCGGGAGTGACGCATTAGACCATGCGGCCACCGAAGCGCTCTTAAATGTCTTGTCCTACCTTAATAGGCTACCTAAATTAAAAATTGGAATGACACACATTTGTATACGTTTTAACACGCTTAGCTGACCACATGGACTAAGGCGTCACTCTCTAAGCAGAATAGTCTACTGACGACGGGGAAATCGAGGTTATAATATAAGTTTGGTGTACTGTAAATGGTTTTTTCCTAGAATATTTTCCACTCTCTTTCAATGCAAATGTTGGGTATATTTCCTGAAAAGACAACCTTCTCCATCCATAAGCTTAATTATTACATATACGTATAACCTGAACAGATGGTAAGACTAGGTGCTTTTTTAAAACAGAATTTTAAACATTCTTTATCCGAATATAGGATTTGTAAAATTATTATTATTATTAACACCGGGTCTTACTACCCGTTTGGGTTATACGCTTAAGTATTAATTATGCTAATCGATTAGGAATTGAGAAGGTTGAATTTAGAGGAAGTGACCCCACATTTGCGTGGAGGGAGCGTGGAAAACCATTAAGGACAAACCAGCCCCCTGCCCCCCCAGTTTACCCGTCCGAAATTCAAACCTCAATCTCTCCGTCCTCGGAAGTCGAGCTCAACACGAAATTAGTGCGTTAGCCAACTACGCCACCGAGGCGGGTAGTAGTTATCTATTATACTTTACATAAGCTCTTCATTGTTTGAACAATTCATCTGTCAGGTTCACAAAGTTTGGTAGCGGAACAAAAGCAACAAGTACAGAGACAATGGTTTGCTCTGAACAGTCAAACTGGCAAACTGGCAAAGGAGGAAAGATACACATGTCATTAATAATATCCTACTTAGTTTCCCCTTGTTGGAAATCCATGTATAACTCTCTGGATTATTTTGTAATATACGAATGATAACTACAATTTATTGAATTTATCATTTCCATAGTAATCAAATTAGTTGTCAAATAAATTAATGACTCTAAAACATTTTTTAATTACAATTGGACATTTTTTCGTTTAGATAAAAATGATATTATCTATCAACATGTTATAAAGAAATTATTAAGAAAGACTCTAGTAGTATTGATAATTTGGAAATGTTTCATTAATTTTAAATTGTATTTAAACAAAAGGTTTAGAAAAAATATGTTTTACAACTTTGCCTCTTATATAATATTTTTTTAAAATATATATGTAGCCCTTCTAAGCTGTCCGTAAGTTTTATGATAAAATAAATTAATTGGACATTCCACTTTATAGGTTTACAGAAAGTTTCTAATTTTTACTCAATAGAAGTTTAATCCTTTATAAAATAAATTGACTTTATTGGCAATAGCTATAAAATTTAATGAATGCTATTTATATAAATTTAAATCTCTACCTTAAATGGTTATTAATATTTATGAAAGATTGGTGTAGTATTGAGTCTAAATTTTATAAATTAATTTTTCTGCAAATGCTATGTGCTATTCGTTTAATCTAAAGTATATTATCTTTCAAACTGTGTGACATACCCTACGTTTACCTTGAAAGGTTTCCAGCCAGCTTACCTTATTAGGTTCCGCTATGGTATAACTTATAAGAAGCGACCGAAAGAATGTCTTCAAAACTAAGGTAATAGTTTTTGATAAGGACGGACGAGGAAATGATTGTAAACATAGAATAAATGTAAAACTGTTAAAACAAGTGAATGATTTTGTGTAGCTGGGCAGAATGTTCTGTAATAATGGATGGATGGATGGATGGATGGATGGATGGATGGATGGATGGTGAAATCAACAGAAAGGTTAATGCCTCTCGTAGAGTAGATGGATGTATGTATGTGGACTATTGCAAAGAATGAAGTAGTATCGAAAGAGGCAATAATGGCTGGATATAAAACTGTGTTAACGCCAGCATTGATTTATGGATGTGAAGAGTGGTTTTGTCAGTAGAAACACAAGAGCAAGGTTTGGATGAGATATCTAAGATATGTTTGTGGAAAAACTCGTATGGACAGAGTCGGTAATGAATGGGTGCTGAAGGAGTGTGGTTTGAACGGGAATACAATAAGTCAATGTGAAAAGAGTGTCTTACTTTGGTTTAGGCATTTTGAGAGGATGAGTGGTGTGGATCGAGTGACGAAGAAAATATATGAAGGTAGAGTGTGTGGATCAAAAGGAAGGGGTAGGCCTTGTAAGACGTGGCTAAATGTTGTAGACTAATGTGTGAAAAGGAGAAACATTAATAGTTTTAATAATAAAAGAGCATGCATGACTCGGTGTATGGATGATGAAGGAAGTATGTAAGAATAGGAAAGTATGGAGAAAGTTAGTGAAGATGGATTAAGTACCGAGTTGTTTTTTTTAGCTATATACACAGTTTCTTGCCTACTCCGTAAGGGTACGGTGTGGGTATGTGTGTGTGTAGTGTGTGTGTGTAAGAAGTTTCATTGTGTAATCTGGTTAAAGTAGGATTGATACCTTTTAAGGAGACTTGATTGAGTGTACATATATTATTGTACACGAATTGTTTGCTATCCATCTATGTATATTAATATCTCTAGGTTAGACGAGTCAAAACAAAGTCGAGTTGATTGCAATTAAATTCCTGATCTGATTAGTTTCCAATTATTGTTTTCAGTGCTACTACACACCTGTAGAACAGGTAAAAAAACCGAGAAAATACAAGTTATTTTGAAAAAATTAGTAAATTCACTGGAATATTTGTTAATTTGGGACATTTAAATAAAAACTTAAAAGAGCATGCCCTATGGTTGAATGAAATGTAAAATGATGAATTAAGCAAACTATTTCAAACATGTTTTACAACCCCTTAAATAAGGGTTGTAAAGCGAGAGAAGAGTTTATTTTCCATCTATCTCAAATCATCTTGTTTTACACATAAGTTACAGGGCTTAACACTTGGCCAGTTTGATGAAAAACAAAATCGTTGTTACTCTTTTCTTTAATCTAAGATGCTTGTAAAAATGGGAAATCTTTCTGGAAAAACGGGTAAATATGTAATTTGTAAAATAGTGTCAACCCGGGTGTTACAAAAATAGTTATTTATATGGTATTAGCAACGAATTTTTTTTAAATTGTACAGACATTAAAATCAATTAAAGTACCAAAAACACCCATTAAATTGTTTCAAAAACTATTTTGTAAATAAATACTTCATTTCATTTTTCACCACAGAAAACATTTTTTTTAACACCGCATTTTACTACCCGTTCAGGTTATACGCCTATGTACTAAACACTAATGGGTTAGGGATTGTGAAGGCTTAATTTATAGGAAATGTACCCGAATTTGGGCGGAGTGGCAGTGAAAATCATTTAGAAAACCTTCCTCAGTGCAACCAACTGGGATTGAACCCCGATTTCTCAGTCTTCGTCATTCTAGTCTAACACGAAATCAGCGTTTTAAATCAATGTTAATGTTTTATATTTAAAGATTACGTCTAATAATAGGCATAATATAAAGTACAGAAAGAAGAAATACTTCCATTATCATTAGCAAGGACATAGAATGGGAAAACCATGGAGGTATAGGCCTAAATTTAGAAAACACATATAATGTACCAATCTGGACTTTGAATTCCCTGGGAATGTAAATTTAAGACTTGGTATTTAACTAACTTGACGCCCTATTCTACCTGACCACCAGTGGATATAATGTAAACAATTTCGAGTTTACATTAATCTCAACATGTATTTCGTGCTGAATGTATGTGATACTTTTTTTTCCCATTCTTTACAAATCTGTTCATCCCCTATTTGAAGGTTGGAGGAGGGTATATATTTGAAGGGGTGGAGGGTATATTACTCGTGATGTATGGTGGAGACCACTTGAATACCAATGCACGAAGAGATGGAAGGCAGGAGATTGAAAGTTTGATCTATGATCCAACGATCTCTAACAGATAAACTGAAACACGTCCATAGGTGAGATTGGGCTTGATCCGCCATAGAATGATTACCTGAACGTCAAATTGGGGAAAAGGTTCAGCACAAAAAAAACACATGTAATTTGTACTAGTCAAGCTCTAAAATGTTGAGCGGTTTTTCAATTAGGGACTGTACATGCTCAAGTATATATAGATACATTCTGTATGAGTGTGTATACAGGGTGTTTGAAAACTCATAGCTTAAACTGCTCGTATATCTTGTTTGAACCAAAAGTAATACAAAATCCCTATACACGTTCATCCGGAAAACTATGCTAATAGCATTGAAAATTAATTGTGTTTAAATTTTCGGCGTACAGCGCTGGGAGAGCAAAGCTGTGCAAGCATTCGTGTACAAAAAGTTGCATAGGAGTCAGGCGGGCGGCACTGGACATGTAATAATGGTAAGTACTTTCTGTAATGTAAGCCCGTTATTGATGACCTTCAGAGCGTATTCGCATTTCTTTATGTACTGATGGGTTGTTTAATATTAACTGTGGTATGTTCTGCTGCCGCGATCCAAAATATCGAGGTGTGCAGTGCCGCGCGCCTAACTCTTACGCAACCTGTCGTACATGCATGCTTGCACAGCTTTGCTCTCATGGTGCCGTAAGCCTAAACTTTGAACACAATTTAATGGTATTAGCATAGTTTTCCGGATGTAAGTGTATATGTAATCTGTATTACTCTTGGTTCAAACAAACTATGCTAGGAACGAATAAGGACGAATTTAGAGGAAGTGTACCTAAATTTACGTGAAGATTAATAGTGAAAACTCATTCAGGAAAAGCCACTCTCAGTAGACCCAACCGGGGTTCGAATCCCAATATCCTCTTCATCAGCAATATAGTAAATCAGTGTCGCCTTAGACCATGCGGCCACCAGCGTGGTTCTAATGTGTTTAATAAAATGTGACTGTCACACAAGTGTCCAAAGAAAGACACAAACGTACCGTTGTCACACCGACTGATAAACAGTGACACAGAACCGTCTCGGTGGCTGCTTGGTCTAAGGCGTTACACTCTCACTAGACTAGACCGACAAAGACGGGGTGGTCCGGGATCGAATCCATGTCGGGTGTACTAAGGTTGTTGTTTTTTCCCCCAGAATTATGTTTCACTCTTTTTCGGAAAATATCTCCGTTAATGCTTAAATAAATTAAAGAGTTCAATTTGTTTTATTGTTTCGTAATATCATTAGCAGGTACCTTATTAATTTGATCTTATCTTACAATGATATTTATGTATTCTAATAAGGAGGCAACTTTTCCATTAAAAGGCAATTGGTTCAGATCTTCGCGACTTAAACTGCGTGATAACAAGTTCGGGTTGCTCCACAACTAAGAAACCTCGCGAGAGGAAGAACTGCGTACTGATCTTTGGAAAACTGAGGGTGTCTACTTTTGCCATACCTAAAAAAAATAGCGGATCCAGTGAGAGACTGAATCGTGACACATCGTGACCACCGATTCTAGTAGTTAGAAAACATAGAAACTTAGAAATCCGAAACTTTGAATGAGTATAGGCCAACCTTTGTTTGTGCTCTCGCTTGTATTGTGCGCCTGATGCATTAAACGGCGTGGTCACCGATGCTGGTAACTTAAAAGTCAAGAAATACAAAATTCTACAACTTTATAAATATTTATCAACCTGACTTCTTATATTGTGTGACCACCAGTATGGATAACTTCAAAATAAATATATCTAGAAAGCTTAAACTTAACATACGCAAATCGGTTAGTATTTTAAATGATTATCGAACGAAATTGGAAACTTAAATCGCGTTATGTCCGAGGTTTCAAAATGTTTCTCCAGCCTCTTTAAGGACAGTGAAAGGCTGCACGCTTCGCACGGCTCGTGACGCACGGCTTCGCTTGAGGCATGCGTCACAAGATAGCTCTGACAGTCGCGTGCTCACTGCGAGCAATGAAACCATCACGCACGGCTCGGCTTGAGACATGCGTCACAAGATAGCTCTGACAGTCACGTGCTCACTGCGAGCAATGAAACCATCACGCACGGCTCGGCTTGAGGCATGCGTCACAAGATAGCTCTGACAGTCACGTGCTCACTGCGAGCAATGAAACCATCACGCACGGCTCGGCTTGAGGCATGCGTCACAAGATAGCTCTGACAGTCACGTGCTCACTGCGAGCAATGAAACCATCACGCACGGCTCGGCTTGAGGCATGCGTCACAAGATAGCTCTGACAGTCACGTGCTCACTGCGAGCAATGAAACCATCACGCACGGCTCGGCTTGAGGCATGCGTCACAAGATAGCTCTGACAGTCACGTGCTCACTGCGAGCAATGAAACCATCACGCACGGCTCGGCTTGAGGCATGCGTCACAAGATAGCTCTGACAGTCACGTGCTCACTGCGAGCAATGAAACCATCACGCACGGCTCGGCTTGAGGCATGCGTCACAAGATAGCTCTGACAGTCACGTGCTCACTGCGAGCAATGAAACCATCACGCACGGCTCGGCTTGAGGCATGCGTCACAAGATAGCTCTGACAGTCACGTGCTCACTGCGAGCAATGAAACCATCACGCACGGCTCGGCTTGAGGCATGCGTCACAAGATAGCTCTGACAGTCACGTGCTCACTGCGAGCAATGAAACCATCACGCACGGCTCGGCTTGAGGCATGCGTCACAAGATAGCTCTGACAGTCACGTGCTCACTGCGAGCAATGAAACCATCACGCACGGCTCGGCTTGAGGCATGCGTCACAAGATAGCTCTGACAGTCACGTGCTCACTGCGAGCAATGAAACCATCACGCACGGCTCGGCTTGAGGCATGCGTCACAAGATAGCTCTGACAATCACGTGCTCACTGCGAGCAATGAAACCATCACGCACGGCTCGGCTTGAGGCATGCGTCACAAGATAGCTCTGACAATCACGTGCTCACTGCGAGCAATGAAACCATCACGCACAACGCACGTCAATAGACGACATGGTTTCTCCCATCTGTAAGATACCAAAATCGATTCGACCTTTTTTTTCACATTTCTCTGACAAGAATATTTACTTTCACGTAACTTTTCCGCCACTCATCTAATCTTTAATTTTTATTAATACATTCCGAATTCTTCGCATCCTTTTTTAATCGATTGAGCTTATAAAGTTGAATTATTTTGACCTAGAACTTCGATGTCATTCATGATACTTGCGAAGTGCGGACTGAGTTAAAATTACACCCGTACTCACGAAACGTTCCGTTCACACTTGGGTGCCTTTGAACACGGGTGGTTTACCGACAAGCACCCGGATAGGGACTCACGTGCGCTGCGCACGTCTCAGGGCGAGAATATCAACCCTGTCACTGTCCATATGTGGCTTATATTGCTCCCTACCAGTATGGGCTGTTTAATATAATATTATTATTAGAACCGCGTCTTACTACCCGTTCGGGCTATACGCACCTACGCTAATGTGTAATGGTAGGGTGATTGCTAGATGAAATGGAGTACCTACAGTTTAACGTGGGATCCGAACCACGGTGGAGGCCTGGCATTCCCCACATTCACAAGATGTCTATGTCAGAGGTGAAGGAAGGGTTTTAGCAATCAGATAAATCTGTGTCGGGACCGAGGATTGAACCCCCACACCCCCAACATTGAAGTCTGACGACACCTTACCCCTAGACCGCCAGGTCACATGTTTGATATATTAGTTACTGGTTTCCTCCTAGTACAGCAACGGGAACTTGCAGCTAGTTCTCGAATGTATTTACTAAAAAGCTTAATTATGTAAAATCTGATTTGTTTTTATAAGGGTGATATATATAACCTGAGAGATGGCCCTACCTTCTTCCTGGTCTCGTAGTCCAGCGGTCCGGACACAAAGATGGCGCCCGTCGTCTCCTTGACGTTGAAGACGTCTCCGAAGTTACCGCCGGTGATCTTGTAACGGATGGTGGACGCTGTAACAATAAATTCAACATTTCTCGGGTTATTTTATTATTCATTGCATCTCACTACCTATTATAGCTATACGCATATAGATATATATGCATTTCACTGCTACCCGCTTCGATAGCTGCAAGGTCTAATGCGCTACTCTCGCAGTATATGAGAATGCTGATGACAGGAATATCGGGGTTAGAATTTTGGTTTGGTATACCTAGGCTTTTTTTACAACATATTTTACCCCTTTCCGTCCACGCAAATGCGGATACAATCCCTTTAATGATAACCTTCCTTATCCATAAAACCACGATTCACCAAATTTCAATACATCCGGTTAAAATAAATGTATTTACTATTTATAAATGTAGGCCTAATAGTGTTGAGAATAAATAAGTTTTAATTTAGGCCCAACTATTAATTAGTTTCTACTAATATGAATTTATTTTAATTGTGTCAACTTCATACGGACAATGCAAGAATTACAATGATTTGTAATCCGTGTGTTGATATTCATAAAGAATCATGTTTAGAATATCTCTTAGGGTTTGGACATGTATTTGAATATATTAATAATATTAATGGTTCATGTTAATGAGAGGACAAACCCATACTTTTGTTGTTAGGGGCGTTAAGGTGGGATGGAAGGGACGCGAGAAAGAAAAAAAACAGTGTTTTTGTAGTTTTTATAGAAAAACTGTTTGTTTTTTGTTTTTTGAAAAAAAAAAAATACAACATTTCCCCAGTACAAACATAGAATTTAATTTTCTTCACATTGTGATCTCACCAGTTCTTGATAATTCGTCAAGAGTTTTCTGGAATTTAATGACAATTTTTTCTATTAATTTTAAAAGTTTGTTAGATAATGCCACCAGTCTTATGACAGATATTCAACAAATTTCGATATCAACATGTGAAGAAAATTAAACTCTATGTTTGTACTGGAGCAATATTTTATTTATTTCGGCCAAAAAAATGTTTTACTATAAAATATGCAAAAATACTGGTTTTTTCTCAAGTCCCCAACCATCCCAAATTGAATGGTTTTAATTATTTGCGATAGCTAATAAATAGTAAAGTCCCATAGTCACCTAATTGGAGTATTTAAGAGTCAATTAATACCGTCATCCTGTCCCTAACACTCGGAAATAAATTCTCACTCCGCCTTAATGACAGGAGCCTAATTCTGCCCCAGCGTAAAGTCTCCAATCTGTTTGCTGACTGTTGAGGAACTCTTGCCAAGTCGTACCTCACCACTGGAGCGGTGACGATAAACCAGTGCCGTTCTCACCATTCGTACTGTGCGCCACTATCTGGGGACAGTTCAGGACTCATATAAACTCGCTGACATGGACAAACATTACTATAATTGCTGCCATGTCGATATAGTCAGCTCGTGTTGAACAGTCGACAGTCTAGCGAGTGTTTTGTTTTGTTACTAAAGCAAATTAGTGTGAATAACTAATTTCAAACTATACGATTTCTCACAGATATAAATAATAAAAATAAAATATACCGTGGAGCACAAACACTTTCTCCCGCTTTTATATTAAAATAGGTATATAATAAAAACTAGTTAAATTTGTGAAAATAAATAATAGGTAAATACATTGTTGTAGAAACACTACAAGAAATATCATAAATTAAAATATACACTGTTACTTACTCCATGGCTTTAGGAACTAGGAACACCGTTACAGAAACATTGAGAAAAGAGAAACATCTTCGTCCACCAAAGAGAATAAGAATCAAATTCATTTTCTAAGACCTTACAATGAAATGTTAATTTGTAAATAGTTGCGAAGATATTATGAATATTGGAAAATTTCCCTCTTGTAAATTACCCTCAAAAGCCATTTTCATGAGAAAATAAGAGTTTCCATCATATTTATTATCATAAAAAAAATCTAGATATAAAATCTAACCAAAATCGTTAAAGAGAATTAAGATAAAATCGATTTTTTTTATCTTTTTGTTTTTTTTAGTAAACTACCCTTAAATTTAAGGTTAGACATCTAATTCCCAAAACCACTTGGGGTTAACCTTATGAACAACCCATATATCAAGTTTCAGCTCAATCGCTAAAATAGTTTTGACTTTAGCCCGAGGTACAGACAGACAGACGGCATTGCGAACAACACGTTTTTGTTTTGTTTCAGGGGCCCATGAAACGTTGATATTTATCAAAATTTGGAGTTAGAATTTTTTTTACGTTTGCAATTTTCTACACTCTCTTCGAGGTGTCGAAAGACAGGAAATATATATTGATGATAATATTTAGAGCAAATAAAAAAAATAAGCGCACACCATAAACATTGATTCCCTATAACTTGCAAATGTCTAGAAAAGAGTTTCCATCATATTTATTATCATAAAAAAAATCTAGATATAAAATCTAACCAAAATCGTTAAAGAGAATTAAGATAAAATCGATTTTTTTTATCTTTTTGTTTTTTTTAGTAAACTACCCTTAAATTTAAGGTTAGACATCTAATTCCCAAAACCACTTGGGGTTAACCTTATGAACAACCCATATATCAAGTTTCAGCTCAATCGCTAAAATAGTTTTGACTTTAGCCCGAGGTACAGACAGACAGACGGCATTGCGAACAACACGTTTTTGTTTTGTTTCAGGGGCCCATGAAACGTTGATATTTATCAAAATTTGGAGTTAGAATTTTTTTTACGTTTGCAATTTTCTACACTCTCTTCGAGGTGTCGAAAGACAGGAAATATATATTGATGATAATATTTAGAGCAAATAAAAAAAATAAGCGCACACCATAAACATTGATTCCCTATAACTTGCAAATGTCTAGATTTACAAAAAAACTGCCAAAACTACAATAACAGAACACAACTGATATTTCACCGTGTTTTACTACCATTTTGGGCTACTCTAATTTTTAAATAAGTTAATAAAGTCAGAGATGAGTCAGGTTTAATATAAATTAGATGTACCGACATTTTCTTTTGGGGGAGAGGAGGAAAATATTTAGAAAATAAAAACTAGTACATTTGTTCAAAATTCGATCACTTGAGATTTATTTGTGGATTTTGACAGCCCCCTCTCCCCGCCTGCCTGGATACATATTACATTTTCATTCAACTAAAATTTTAACCCAAGGTCGCCCTTAAATGTCACTTCAAGTGAATCCAATTACCTTTCTCCAAAAAAATAAAAATCTACTGTCTATCTTTTCTTCTCTGGTTAGACAATTTAAATCGTCAAAATCTGGTTAACTTAAGGCTTTTATTGCTCTTTATTCACCTAGATAGTGCTGTCACTTTGACGCAACGTCTCAATTTTGGCAAATAATTAAATAAAGCAAAAAATTATCGACCATTGTTGACGGTTTTACATTTTATATTTTTTTTGTGTCATCCCAGTCATTTAGTTGTAGTTACCAATTTTCTTCTACAGTAAGAAATAAATTTTATATTTGTATCATAATATTTGGAGGATTTTACGTTAAAGAGTCCTTAAAATTTTTATGTATTATCAATCGTTTCATACATGAGATTTATTTTTATTTATAATTTTCTTTTGGTCGAAAGGTCAGTCAGTGGGCACGGCCACTGAACAACCAGCACATCTAGTTTGTGGGGGGTTAGGCTCTGATCTCGTCTAGGTCTACTAAGAGTAGCTTTCCCATAATGTTTAACCACTCTCCTTCCAAACAAATGCGGGTTTATTTCCTTAAAATGTGGTCTTCCTCATCCCTAGTACAATGCTATCATGGAAATTTCTTAAATAATAAAGTAAGTTAAGTTAAATTAAGTTCCTTAATATTTACTTACGCTATTTTATTAGGAACTTGAAAGTTCATTGCCGCACCTACAAAAGTATACCACCTATCCCTATCTTGAACTCTAGCCAGTCCACCTCATTATGCCCTATCCCTATCCTGAACTCTATCCAGTCCACATCATTACACCCTATCCCTATCCTGAACTCTAGCCAGTCCACCTCATTACACCCTATCCCTATCTTGAACTCTATCCAGTCCACATCATTACACCCTATCCCTATCTTGAACTCTATCCAGTCCACATCATTACACCCTATCCCTATCTTGAACTCTATCCAGTCCACATCATTACACCCTATCCCTATCTTGAACTCTATCCAGTCCACATCATTACACCCTATCCCTATCTTGAGCTAGTTCTATCCAGTCCACCTCATTACACCCTATCCCTATCTTGAGCTAGTTCTATCCAGTCCACCTCATTACACCCTATCCCTATCTTGAGCTAGTTCTATCCAGTCCACCTCATTACACCCTATCCCTATCCTGAACTCTATCCAGTCCACATCATTACACCCTATCCCTATCTTGAACCCTATCCAGCCCACCTTATTATGCCCTATCCCTATCCTGAACTCTATCCAGTCCACATCATTACACCCTATCCCTATCCTGAACTCTATCCAGTCCACCTTATTATGCCCTATCCCTATCCTGAACTCTATCCAGTCCACATCATTACACCCTATCCCTATCCTGAGCTCTATCCAGTCCACCTTATTATGCCCTATCCCTATCCTGAACTCTAGCCAGTCCACCTCATTACACCCTATCCCTATCCTGAACTCTATCCAGTCCACATCATTACACCCTATCCCTATCTTGAACCCTATCCAGTCCACCTTATTATGCCCTATCCCTATCCTGAACTCTATCCAGTCCACATCATTACACCCTATCCCTATCCTGAACTCTAGTCAGTCTACCTTATTACACCCTATCCCTATCCTGAACTCTATCCAGTCCACCTCATTACATCCTATCTCTTTCTGTTATATTCTAAAGTTATCCTCCCATCCTTGATATTTTGATTTTATAAATGTAAGTTTTTCCTTATTAAGTTAAAATTAAAATGATTACTAAACTATACCATTCCTTATTTGAACTAGTGCCAATGTGTTGGGGCTAATATTAAGGCACAGACTGAAGAAAGTTGCTTAATATTCTGTATTAGAACTCCCCTGGAGCGAGTATAATATTTAAACATGTGAATACTAGAGAGTGTACCCAACTTGTGATCGATCCCCGTCCCCCCATGTCAGAGCCAATAAGGCTAACGCACGTGCCTAACTGTCAGTATAACTTGTATCCAGTTGGCAGTGAGCACGGAAACCAGACAGCTCTAGTCTGGACAGTCGAGGATAAATTGGGGCGAACTAGAAGGTGGCGGTGGTCGGTGATTACGTCAGTGGACCCTCATTTCACACGGCATCACGGAGGAAAGTTGGAACGAAGAGGAAAAAAAAATACCATGGTTCTATAGTAGGAGGGTAATGAAGTATGGACCCTGGGAGATTAGACTAGTGCTAATGCCGGTCAGTGCTTAGTCAATGTCCGTGTCAGAAAGAGAGGGAAGGCATTACTCGAGAAGGCTCTATAGTGAAGGGTGTGTACAGTCAAGTGCGCATGAAATATAGACCAATAGCACGTCTTATCCAACACCTTAGCTCAGTTGATAAAATGTCTGTCCGCTGAGATAAGGGTCCCGGGTTTGATTCCCGGCACGGATGAGGAATGTATCGTTGATGAAATGTAAGGTTTAACCTTTCATAAGGATGAATTAACAACCAGGGGTTGGACGTTGGACGTTGTGCCTGTCCTAGTCTTAAGTTGGATTATAAGATATATGAAGCTACGACAGGCCTAGCAAGCTGGTAGTGGAAAATATATGGCTTGAATAAAAAACTGACCCAGGCTGGAAACAGTCATGGATGTAAAGTAAAAGTACCTACCACGTGTTATCTCCATGGTTGAGCGAGAGCTGGTCAAGACTAATTTTACAATAATGAGAATGTCGTAGTTAATTGCCGATCAGCTATACCGAGGCTGTTTTATACAACATGGATTTTCTACTCGCTCTCTTTCTCCGCGAAAATTCGTGTACATTTTCTCTAAATTTGACCTTCTCCATCCTTAACTAATTAATTTAGTTAAAATGTTTAGCCAAATAAATAGTAAGTTGTGGTGTGAAAAATGTTTTTCTATGGACATATGGAGAGTGTTTCAGGTCGTGAGCTATTGTTCATGGACTATTCCAAACAATCGAGTTTATTCCCCGTTAACAATGCCCTACCACTCGTACAAGATACAATAATAGGGTAGGAATAGGGAAGGTGGATTTTAAAGTAAATGTACTCGTATTTGCTTTAATTTGAGCGTGGGAAATCATTTAGAAAAATAGTTTTTATTACGCCTGCCAAAACTCGACACCACATCCTCCTTGTTACCATTAAACCAATCAAGTTCGAACTGATTCCTTTGTCTATGTGTCCACCGGTGTGAGTTAGTGAGATGTTCTCTCCAAGCTCACCAGAGCGCGGGATAAGGGTTTGGAGCAGTAACATAATATTATTCTTAATTAAAAAAACGCTACTTTGGTAGCCGCATGGTCTAAAGTGTCACTCTCGTAATCTATTAGAATGCTGATGATGGGAATATTTAGGCTAGATTCAGGCCTGGGACACTGAGAGTGTATTTTACAATCTCCTCCCACGCAAATACGGGTACACTTCCTACAATTTAAACCTTCCTTATCCCTAAAACCAATAGCGTAATTATTACATTTGGGAATGTTATGAACGAGTAGCAAGATGCGGTGCTAAGAATAAGTAATTTTTTTTTCTAAATATTTTCTACTCATTTTACCCGAAAATGTCAATACATTTTCTCTAAAGTCCTCATTCCTCATCTTTCGCCATTTGGATACAATATTAGAGTAGTCGAGATTGGTAATAAATTAGGTAAATACTTCTTTGTTCTTAAAACTTGTTTTATTATCTAACTTAACTATCTTTCTTGTCACTAAAGTTACAAAACTTTACAGATACGTCTAAGTATATAAATGTACCTAATTGAATTTCGCAAGAATATCTCTACTATACAATGATAGTGATTTTAAACGAAAGAATGAACATTTCTGAAAGACGGAAAATTTAATAAGTCAAAACAAAAGTGGAAATACAATAACGATAAAATATCGCAGACAAGTAGCGACGGATCACCTTGGTGATTTCAAGACAAATGGGCGTTTGTTATGTCTCAAAAGTTTAATTGTGTACACAGAAGCAACGTAAAAAGATATCCTAGACTGCTGAGCTTATTAAACGTCACTCACTCATTCTGGAAGTTTCCACAAAGTTGCGAAATTTATATAAAAGTAAAATAAAAGAGATAAGTCATTAAAAGTTCTAAATAGATTAAATTGCTAGGGGAGATAAGTAAAAAAGAAAAAATCTCGCTAATTTCATCCTTCAACGTGATTTTCTTTACTATATTTTTTTTATATTATTGTAACTTTAAATTTTGAACACAGTTAAATTAGAAGATAAACTACCATCAAAATAGCTTAGTGGTAAAAACAATACAACGAACCTTAAGGTGCGTTGACACTAAACGAGTGTACTAGAATGAGTCAGCTTGTACAGTTGCGCGCGCAGCACTCATATGCTACTCTCACCATGTGGATGTACAATTGCGCGCGCAACACTCATATGCTACTCTCACCGTGTAAATATCCATTGCTCGCGAGTCAACTCGTATCGTTCGGGTAAGTTGGTTGTATTACTACTTTTCTGCGTGCGAGTGTTCAATATGGTGGCAAATAAAAAGTTGTCTGAGAATGAAACAAATTTAATTGAGTTATATGAAAAAACCGAGTGATTTTGGTAATTTCGCTCTGTTGATTGTAAATACAATAAATGTTATTGCACCCTGCATAGACTTTCTCGCTTCTTAACCCAAAATTGGAAACATTTTCTTTTTACAGTGAAACTGTTAGCATAGAATTAGCATAGAGTATATATTAATTTATTTAGAACCACGCCTTACCGTTTGGGTTATACAGTTAAGTACTAATTACGCTAATGGGTTAGGAATTGAGAGTGTTTAATTTAGAGGAAGTGAACCCGCATTTGCGTGGAGGGAGAGTTTAAAGTCATTTAGGAAAAACCACCCCCCCTAGTTCACCCGACCGAGATTCTAAACTCAATATCCCTGTCCTCGGCAGTCTAGCTCAACTTAAAACTAGCGCGTTAACCAACTCAGCCACCGAGGTGGATTTTAGGGATATAACATGTCAATTTAATATGTGCGTGCGACATCTTCCTTAAAATATAAAATAGGTCGGCCCTATATCCATACAAATAAAGAACATTTTATCCACCCTAATGAGAAATTACCGACAACCTGTTACTCTGTACAGGAAAAATTATAATATTCATAAATGAAGGCGTTAACCAAGAAGTGATTATGTAAATATTATGGATTTCCCATCTAGCTCCGATGATTTGGATAATTTCGCGCGGAGTCGTTCAATATCCCAACCGGAGCATTCAACCCCCCCCCCCACCGGAGCTTTTTGGCAAGTTTCCAAGCTTGGCTTTTAAGTCATTTGTGTCGACGCACCGTTGAACCAGTAGTGGCTTAATAATTACTATACAGGGTGGAACCGAAACAATAAGACGATCAGTAACTTGAGAAAAAAAACCTTTAGTTGAATTATAAATATTCATTGACTAAATAAAAACTAACTACATACTACACTTTTTCACTTTCTGAAGATAACGTCACTCAGGTGAGCTACACCGGACGTCAGACAAACCTCAGAAAGTTGTCCATCACTTTCCTCAACATGGATCGTCCGGTTGATTCCTTACAAACCTGATCCTTGCAGTTTTTTATTGGTTTCTTAAATAATACTGTCAGTTCTATCATCTTCTTCACCCTACATCTGAGCCAATATTGTTTGAATAGGGTGCGAATATTGGAGAAATATATGCTCAAATTACTTTTGGGTAAATAAGGGGAGTGGGGGGAATAAATTCATTGATAGGGAGTGATTTTAATTTAAAATGCTTGAATACTATATTTATATTCAATTTATTTTGTTTATATTCTCAACACACAGCCTATATCACTAAACGACTTACAAACAAAATCTTAAAAATATAAATTTCATGGCAGGATGAACCCGTAAATTAATATTAACTATCGAAACACGATCCTTTAGACTGGAAGCTTACTAAATTACTACAGGAACAAGATTACACTTTGGTATTTGAATGAGTTTTCAAACCTACAGAAATAAAACCCACCTAAACAGTAGAATCCTAAAAAGCTCTAAAATAATTATTTTTTTATTTGTAGGCCTATTCATTTTTCCACATCTGAGTTATTTTGTCTTTTAAACTAGAACTACAATAGTTTATTATTTTGGTTTTGTTATGAATAATATAAATCTATCCAATGTCTTAAATATAAGAGAGAAAACGAAATAAAAGACAAATTAGAGGATAATAGGATAGTGAGCAATCCTTATTTCAAAAATAGCAGTCGGAATTTAGTCGGTCTTTACCTAAACCCAGTTCTTTGACTTTAGTCAGAAAAACATTATATCAACTAAGACCCTCTTCGGTGAGCCACGTGGTTAACGCACTACTATCGCAGAGACTAGACTGCTGAAGACAGGGAGATTGGGATTCGATCCCAGTCGGGTGCACTGAGCGAGGTTTTCCTAAATGTTTTTCTACTCTACCTCCACGCTAATGCGGGGCACTTCCTCTAAATTAATTCTTCCTAATCCCTCAAACATTAGTGTGATTAGTATATATACTTATAAACCAAACGGGTAGTAAGACTCAATGATAAAAAAAAAGGAGTTAAGCCAAATTGAAAGGATACTCTTAGTAAGAATAATATTTATAGTTTATGTAAAAATTTATGTGCTACTCTTATTATTATTATTATTATTATTATTATTATTATTAGCACCGCGTCTTACTACCCGTTCGGGTTATACGCACTTACGCTAATGTGTAATGGTAGGGTGATTGTGAGATGAAATGGAGGACCTACAGTTTAACGTGGAATCCGAACCACGGTGGAGGCCTGGCATTCCCCACATTCACAAGATGTCTTGTCAGAGGTGAAGGAAGGGTTTGGTAATCAGATAAATCTGTGCCGGGACCGAGGATTGAACCCCGGCCGCCAGCATAGAAGTCTGACACCTTACCCCTAGACCTCCAGGTCACCTGCTACTCTTAAAATATTCCTTTTATTAAGTTTTAACTCGTGTTAATAAAAAAAACACCTTAATTCGTGAAGGTGAACGTATTAACTTTTCTCAAAAGAGATAGAACTAAACTATAAGAATATTTTATCTAACACCCATGAATTTCCTCACTTTATTAAGTTGAATATATTATATTATATTATCATTAATCAAATACGAATTGAGAATATGAAAAGAAATCCTGGATAAAATATCACTCCATCACTGACAGGCACAGTCAACTATCGCACGTACGGACAATAGAAGGGCTGTGAAATGGGGACTTTGAGCTAAGCCTCGAACAGAAAAAAAAAGGAGGGTTTTCTGGCAAAAAAAAAAAAAGTCAATAAAGTTGAGAAAAGAATTTATCTTATTATTCAAACGTGTTTGAGAATAATATACTTTCCACCACAACTATTACATCAACAACATCATCATCTGTTTCCAGCCTGTGTCCGGGCCAGTTTAGTAAAACTCCTCCATCTCCCTCTTTTAATTGCTTCCATTATTCTCCTCTCACTTGCACACTTTCTGCTCTCTGCTCCTCCCATCTCTTTCTTGGCCACCCTTGCGGTGTTTTTCCTACATACTTCACTTCCAACATTTTCTCCGAAATCCTCTCTTTTTTACGTCCTCATACCACCTCAGTCTTGCTTCCTCTACTCTCTCAACTATTACCTGATGAGATATCCACATAGTCCTATTTACACTAATAAGATTGAGAAGATAAATGTAGAGTTTAGATGAAATGTATTAGTGTAACTGAGTAAAGGTAAACAAAGTGTGAAAACATTTAGAAAACCCAACTGAATACATCCGCTCGGGATTCGAACACTTTTCTTCCCGTCACCGGCCAACTGTACCAGACGAGACTGACGTCTTATTTCCTATTCCCACCGGTATGGTGTATTATACCTTACAACATGACGCATCTCTCTACCTAATCAGGTTATACGCCTCTGTAGTAATTACGCAATGAGCTAGGGATTAGGAAGGTTGAAATTAATGGGAGCGCACAACAAAGAGAGAGAGAGAGAGAGTATGAACTAATCTATGAAAAACCCTCCTAAGTACGCCCAAACGGAATCGAACTGAAATCTCTCCGCCTTATACAGTCTAGTCTACTAAGAGAGTGACGCCTTAGACAATGTGGCCACCGAGGTGGGAAAGAGATTACTTTAATTTATAATAAATACGCCTGGATAGAAAGTATTATCATCGTCAGAGCGTTAAGCCACGAAACTAGAGTTCAAATACATTTCCAGGTTCCATTTTTTCCCGAATTAACAAAATAGTTTTTTTTTGTTGTTAACAGAACAATTTCAACTTCTTAATTAGGTAAGTTATTTAAATAAAAACTCTATAATTATCTTGTGTTAACGATATATTTTTGTGGGTCATGGCACCACGTTTTACCATCAGGACTATCCCCATTTAATGCCATAAATGGGCTAGGGATGAGAATTACGGATTTTATGGGAAATGTATCCGTATTTGCGTTATGGCAGCGCGAGAAACAAATTTTGAAAAAACAAGCAAAAAAACTAGACCTTTACACCGAGCTGTGATTTGAATACTGACCTACCCGTCTCCAGAAAAATAGTCTAAACGAGATTGAAGTCAACCCACTTCGGTGGCCGCGTGGTCTAGCGCGCTACTCTCGCAGTAGACTAGACTGCCCATGACGGGGGAGATCAAAGTTAGTCTCTCGTTCGGGTATACTGAGGGTGATTCCCCCTCCCCCCCCAATTGTTTCCCCCTCTCCTTCCACGCAAATGTGGATAAATTTAATTTAAATATAACCTTTCTAATACCCGCCTCGGTGGCGTAGTTGGCTAACGCGCTTGTCGTGTTGAGCTCGACTGATGAGGACGGGGAGATAGAGGTTCGAATCTCGGTCGGGTAAGCTGGGGGAGGTTTTTCCTAAATGGTTCTCCACTCTCCCTCTACGCAAATGCGGGTTCACTTCCTCTCAGTTCCACCTTCCCAATTCCTAATTCATTAGAGTAATTAGTATTTAAAGCTTATATCCCGAACGGGTAGTAAGACGCGGTGCTATATATATATACCTTTCTAATCCCTAAAAGAATTATCGTAATTAGTACAGAAGCGTTTAACCAGAATGAGCTGTAAGACTCCGTGATAAGAACAAAAATAAAAAAGAGTATGACGTTTATTCCGCGTGTCCACCGTTACTTATATATATATGTATGAAATGCCGCTGATGGAAAACATGATCGTGGCTCACGCTTACTAATGTCCGCTGAAGTAGAAAGGGGGTCTCAACAGACTTCCTCGGCCAGCTGGATGCACGGGGTGTTGCGAATCCCCCCTCCCCCTCCTGACCTCCTCGTCCCTTGTTGCTCATTTATTTTACTCACGCCGCTCCTTTCATTCAAAACCCTCTCAGGAGCGCGGGAAGAGTTAAGAAACGTAAAAAAAAAAAGAACTATTCTCATTTTTTATTTTCTTTAAATCTCTTATCAAATCCTGATAAAAGAGCCATAGCGTTTGAGTTTGGGAGAGCGGAAGTATTTTAAATTAGATCTAAATAATATGAGCCTTTTAGAAAATGTTTGAAAAAAAGTAGAGCCTGTATAAATATAGTATCAAACATTAACTAAAGTTCCCCGAATGAAATGTAACCATTTATCCCAAGGGTAAGATGAAGAACACCTACTTTGGAGTATGGATACATAATAGTAATCTGGATACGGGAATCGATCCCAGGACCTCTGGCTCTAACCACAGAGATATCTAGGAATTGTACCGTCATTATTTACAAATATTATTATTTTAATATTTGTAGCCGACAATTTCCGCACGTCCATCCCAGACTTTGCCTTAAAATATGAGTGAAGAATGACCCTGGTCACGGGACGACTCCTGGATAGCTCAGTGGCTACAACATTGGCGTACTAAACCAGAGGTACCGGGATCGATTCCCGTGTCTAGGCGTCATTTTTATATTTAAAGAATATGATATTTTGATGTGGCTACAAACGTAATTAACAAAATGAATTGCTTTGTCGGTGACCTGGTGGTCTAGCGGTAAGGTGTCGGGACTTCTGTTCTGGGGGTCTGGGGTTCAATCCTCGGTCCCAGCACAGATTTATCTGATTACCAAACCCTTCCTTCACCTCTGACAAGACATCTTGTGAATGTGAGGAATTCCAGGCCTCCACCGTGGTTCGGATTCCCCGTTAAACTAATCCTCCATTTCATCTCACAATCACCCTACCACTACACATTAGCGTAAGTGATTATAACCCGAACGGGTAGTAAGACGCGGTGCTGATAATAATAATATTTCAAAGATAATATCAGCAAGTATGCATTGTCACAAATGCAATTATATAAACTAATGGAGCTAACGTTTTTTTTAGATTATTTAAATGTCTACACATTAAATATACACACTCACCTTAATTACAAACCTTTGCACCTCCATTTTATAAATGTGTGATCTTAATGAGGAAAGGGTATTTTCCATGGAGGAATATAAAATGGCGCGTAGCCAAGGATGGGTTTAAACCGTCTGGACATTTGCATGAAAGACATATGTTCTGGTTAGTAAAGAAAAGAAAGAAAGAAAGATAACGACGTGGAAAAAAGAAAGGAGTTACTAATGACTTTATATGAATATGGTCTCTGTCATCTGGAACACTACATATTGTAATGCTGAAATTTTTTTGAAAAGAGTAGCGTATGGATATTTTACTGTCCAACACCTCAGCTCAGTCGGTAATGTGTCTGGTCCTAGGTTTAATTCCCGACATGGCAAAAAAAAAATGTGACCATTGATGAAGTATGGGGTACCCCTTTTACAATGATGAGTTTACTGCTGGGGGGCTGGTTGTTGTGTCTGTTCTATATTTTCGTTAGTTTATAAGTCGTTCGGTTCAGAGAGTGCACTTTAAATACCTCAAATAAATAATTAATATAAACTTTATTTTTGTGGAAATGGAGAATAATAATATAGGTGTCAATACCCTCAGTTTTCCTGCCGGGATTCGTACCCCTAACCCCCAGTCACTAGTGACCCAAGATATAATCCACGTGACACTGAGGCGGTTAATAGCTTTAGCGATTCTTTTTGTAACAGTCCCAAAGCACATTTACCTAATAAGTTGTCAAAATAAAACGTTAGTGTGCGCGGGTCGTAATGGACTCAATTTGGCTTTACGTCCGCGGGTCGTTCCCGAAAACTGTGACCCTTCTCTTTTTATTAAACTGAATGGGAAATAAAGCTGGAGGATTCTGTAAGGAACAAAAGGTTCATATTGGTTGGGTTCTTTGGAGAGAGGTGTGGGGGGGATTCGTGGTTCAGAATAACACGCCGTTACGGGTGATTACTGGTGAACTAGATTCTGATCGAAATCGATCCTAGGAACCCTCCATTGATAATGGTAGCTTTACAAATGCCCGTTAAGGTCATATAACCTCGAAAATAATCCTCTACGAGCAATTTTATTTGTTATTTTTTATCATCCTATCGCTAATATTTACATACATTTTCAATGTTTCATATTAAAATCCTGTTCTTGTTTTAGAAACCTCTATGTGACTAGTTTTAACTTGATATCTCAATTACCCGCCTCGGTGGCGTAGTTGGCTAACGCGCTAGTCGTGTCGAGCTAAGCTGACAAGGACGGAGAGATCGAGGTTCGAATCTCGGTCGAGTGAACTGAGGGCGGTTTTTCCTAAATGGTTTTACACTCTCCCTCCACGCAAATGCGGGTTCGATTCCTCTAATTTCAACCTTCTCACTTCCTAAACCATTAGCGTAATTAGTACTTGAGGGTATAACCCGAACGGGTAGTAATACGGGATGCTAAATAAAAAAAGAAAGATATCTCAATTAAGTAAAGGGTCCGACAAACATTTTTTATACTAAATCCTAAGTATTGTTTAATTTTATTTTAAAATATTTATTTGAGGTATTTAACGTGAACTTTCTGAACCGTCTGATTATATCAGAACACGAGAATTTCTATGAGCGAGAGTCAAATGACCTACAAATTTTCCCTGGAAAAGTTCCTTTCCACACACATTCCAGGGTTATCTTACACGCCACAATCGACATGGGACCGACGCCTTTACTTCCCCTCCGAAGGAAGTTGTGCTACGGTTTTTTTTGTAGCTCAATAAAAAGCCGTCATTTCAGCATGGAGGAACCCACAGACATCGGGTCTTGAGGTGAGAGCCTTACCTCAAGATAACCAAGGTCGACCACAAATGATGTTACATTTCCTATAAACTATACCGTCCTAGTTCCTTTTCCACCAGTGGGATTAAAATTTGTATAGTTCGATTGGATACGTGGAGAGGAAACCACACAAAAAATAAAGTTAATTTTATACATATTCATACGTCAAATTGTAAGAACTTCAACTATAAGTTTCTATTCAATGTGTGAATGCCTATAAAATGGCTACATATCGTCAATATTAAAAGCACGTACATTTATAATAATAATAAAAGGAAGTGTTTGTTTGTGTATGTGTTTGTGTGCGATGCCCAACCACCTGGCACGCATAAATCTGAAATTTTTGACATAGGTGGACGGAAGGGGGTCCGAATGCTCCTCGAAATCAGATTTTTAAATTTTTAATTGGCTTTTAAATCAGGCAATTTTATAAAATTTTGGAAGAAAATTATTTTTTAATTTGGTTTAGAATTACGGTTCAGAGATAAAGTTTCCAATTGAAATCGGGCACCATGGAGGGGGGGGGGTGTTATATAATTCTTATACCACAGTGGGTCACGGGCAACGCCGTGTGCAGTTGCTATTATGTTAATAAATATCACCACACAAGACTGTAAATTATTGTAATTACGGAAACGGTAATCGAACCTGGGAACTGAGCTATCTAGGGGTCACATAATCTACAGTGTCATTCTTCAATCATAGTCAAAGGTACTGGGTTCGATTCCCTCGTCCAGGTGTCATTTGTCAACTAACTAATTTTCTTTAAATAGCAATGCGTCTTAATACCGTTCCGTGATACACGTTTATGTACTAATTACACTGATGATTTTAAGAATTAGAAAGGTTATATTTAGATAAAGTGTACCTGCGTTTGAATGGAGGTAGAGTGGAAAACCATTCAGGTAAAAAACCTCAGTACATGGGACTGAGATCCAAACCTCGTTCTCCCGGTCATCAGTAATCTAGTCTACTGCGAGAGTAGCGCGTTAGACCATGCGGGCACCGCAGTGGGTTGATCTAAATTAAATACATAGGTTCTGTATTATCTGAATCTATCTCCTATTCAGAGTCTGCTACACTAAATAAGACATTATGTCCCAACTTATACAATACTTGCAGGTATCAAATTTTTATCTAGATTTCTAAAAATAATGCTATCATGTCACAGCGTCACTTCAGAGATAAAACATGGTATTTTGCAAGCCTGTTAACCGGGTTTATCTTAATACGATGGCCAAACGCCCTATTTTAAGAGAATGGTTCGAATCCTGGCTAGATCATACATTTCAAACATGTGTTCTGCTAGGATCATAAGTGCACTTTCTAGCATTAATTGCATAGCTATAGGCACCCGCACAAATCACATAAAACATTACTTTATTCCCAATATTCCCCCCCTCTCTCTCTCTCTTTCCGCACCTCCCCCCACCAACAGGCTTGTACAAATTAATAATTTCATGGAGAAGGAAACACTAGGATCACAAACAGACGCGACGCGTGTTTTCATTTCTATTTTATTACACCCTCGGGCCATTTTATCTTGGAGAAAGCTTCACAGACTTTGTTGAAAGAAAAGACTCCCCCACTCACTATTTTTCTCTCCCATAAATAAATAGAATATTAGAAAAAGGAAGGTTGTTGACATCTCGCCTGCTGTCAAGGAATGTAAAACACAGAATATACAAAACAACAGTTTTACCGGTTGTTCTCTGAGAGTGACACGTGGTCTCTCACCTTACACAAACACAAAGAACACAAGGTGCTTAGGAAGATATTTGGTCCAGAAAAGGATGAGGCTACTGGGGAGTGGAGGAGGTTACATAATGACAAGTTCATGTATCAATCACAAGGCATAATTTGGATATTCGATTCTCGTAAATTACGGTGGGCAGGACATGCAGTGCAAATGGGAGATTTACCTCGTTCAGGTACTGACTGGTAAAACAATGGGAAGAGACCATTGGGAAGAGCTTGACATATATTGGAGGAAAACATTAGAATGGACCTGAAAGAGATGGGGTGTGATGAGGGAGACTGGATATAACTAGCTCAAGATAGGGATAGGATGTAATGATGTGGACTGGGTAGAACTAGCTCAAGATAGGGATAGGGTGTGATGAGGTGGACTGGATAGAGCTAGCTCAAGATAGGGATAGGATGTAATGATGTGGACTGGGTAGAACTAGCTCAAGATAGGGATAGGGTGTAATGAGGTGGACTGGATAGAACTAGCTCAAGATAAGGATAAGTGGCGTACTTTGTTAACTGTGACAATGAACTTTCGAGTTCCTAGTGCCGTAAGTAAACTATTTATTAAGAACAAAATATCATGAGAGTATATTTAGTTCTCTCAGCGACCTATATATTATGTGAGTTGCATTGTGAAAACCTCGAGTTTTCTCTTATTCCTTAATGCAATAACTTAGTTCGATCCAACTACTGTAGAATTTTAAAAATAATAGCATTAATGTATATATGATTGAAATCTTACTAACAATAGCCATAATAATAACATCATTAATCGTTATGAACATTACATTTTTAATACGGTTTAATATTTGAATGATATTTATAGAAAACCCTAAATATAATAACTGATATATTAAACTAATTTATACCGGGATACGTTTGCCCTTATAGGCAGAACTCCTACCTTGACTTATTTCACTCCGGATGCAGCTCATAAGTTAAAGAAAGTTCACATTATACCATCGGATCCCTGATCACATGAACCAATCATATAAAAAATAGAAAATTAAAATGGTGTCTCTTGCAACTAAATAATTCAAAATGGCCAGTGACTCCTCATAAACAATCAAAATAAATCTAAAAATATCAATTTTTTTCGTATAAAATTTTCTTATTTAAAAGGAAGGGCATGGAATTACCTACTTAAACCATAGTGTGACAAAGCAAGGTAGACTTGCTACTTTTTAGAACAAGCTCTAATTTTTTTAACAAATTGTTTTATCAGAGGTTAATAAACGTTTACGATGGGATTGTAGGGATTATAAGTTAGGGGTAGAGTTTTTTTTAAGTTTTACTAGCAAAACCTTTGTATGCCAAAATATATAGCATATCTCTTCAGTAGAAACATTTCTATTCCCCTTGTGACCTCAACTTTTATTGAATATCTGCGGATGATTTCTTAAAATATATTGACAACATTTTTTTAATTCAAAATATTCCTTATCAATATTGCTCATGTGCCCATAAAATATAAGTTACTAAAGAACTGTTGGCATCATCATATGAAGGATGTTAATCTCTGTGTTTAGATCACACTAAAAACAAATTTTATTTTGTCTAAAAAAATATTATGCTACTTAAGCTGAAAAAAATACTAGCCTTTTCTCTTGTCCCGAACACTTCTACCTTAATTTATTATGTACAGTACTCCTAACAGACCATTTAGCTCAGTGAATTGTGCATATGATTACTGAAGTAAGTATCCCGGGTTCGTTTCCTGGCATGTCTGAAATATTTATCATTTGTGAGAATGGAAAGCATAAACAAATTGATGATAATATTTGTGCCGGTTGTGTTTAAAATTACCCAAATAACACATTAAAAATTATGTTTTAACTGACGTGAGGTTCCGGTTTTAACTCGATAGTTTTGAATTTAGTTTAGTTGTTTGTTATAAAATAAAATAAGAGATAAATATTAAGCCAAAAATAGTCAAACTCTTACAATATCTATCCGACTATAATCTAGGGGTATTTAATAAATAATAACAACAAAATCAATCTCGAAAGCTATGTTTCACTGTCCCATCCAACTGTGATGAAAGTAATTTGTTTAATACGCCCGATTTAACGCGAGCGCCTGGCTTTGCAGTCGCTAGACGACCGATAATCCGGGCAGTGTGGCGGGATGGTATGGGCCAGGGGCTACGTCCCCATTAGTGAAAGATGTCGCATACCTTCTACCCGTCACACCCATAGCTTTCGGCCCATCTACCTCAAAAAACGTCCGTTGGCCGTGATTTTATATTATATACTAGTTTTTATAAAAGCTTATAAAAAAAATAGTTTTTTTTCTCCCGAGACAGATTTTATTTTAAGCTTCGAATAAAGTTTACACTCAGTTTTGGCGCCATTCAACAACTCAGTTTTCAACTTAACGGAACTAGATCAAGTTTCATAGATTGTTTTCCATCGTCTTGTGTATTTGTGTGTGTCTTTCTCTCTTTTTTATGTATACAGAGAAAGATTTTGGTATAAATACATGTAGAAAATACAAACTTTTGTTGAAGTCAACAATAATGCTGATAATGTGATAACATTTTATCATTTTATATTCAAGATCAACAACAGGCTACAAATAATTTTATCCACATGGAGGATTCCATAACTCAATTAATTTAAATTAGTTGAAAAATTAAACCCAAACAGTGTTCAGGTAAAAATCGAACCCAGGAACTTTAAATTGGTAGGCCAATGCCCACCAGGATTATTCCCTTGCTCGGGGCTATTTTTCTCTCATATTTTATGAGCGAGTCTGTGATGGACATGTGGAATTCGGCAGCTACATACGATCGACCAATAATAATACCATGTCTTTCAGATACATTCTAAACGAAATAGAATAAGAGAAAAGTATATCAATTTAAAATTATTAGACCTTTATTTTTTTCATAAATATCATAAGAGTCTGAAAAAATAATCCGTAATGTTTAAATTTCGTTGATTCAGAACCTCGCTGGCGGCACAGACTCAAGGGCTGGTACTGCACTGTCATAATATATATTTTATAAAATAAAAATATTATTATAAAATATATCATCGATAACGCCACGGATAAAGCGTGTGTTATTACATTATATAACATTTTTTTAAGGCTTTGTAAAATATTTGTGATACAAAAAAAAATGGACGCAAATCATGACAAAAATATTAACGACTGGACTAAAAAAATTTAAAATTTGTGTGAGCACGTTTTATTAATATTCATATAAATATATATATATTCATATAAATATATATTCATATAAATATATATTCATATAAATGTATATATATTCATATATATATATATATTCATATATATATATATATTCATATATATATATATTCATATAAATGTATATATATTCATATAAATGTATATATATTCATATAAATGTATATATATTCATATATATATATTCATATAAATATATATATATATATATATATTCAATTTAACCATTTTCTTTGATAAAACCCTATCACGTAAAGCTTTTATAAAAATTATTAATCAAATATATTTTGTGAAATAAATATAGCAGCGTAATAACACCCTTAAGACTCCTGCAGCACCCAAGAGAGAAGTCTTTTGTTTACCTTACCTAAATCTTAATGAAGGAAACTGGTCCACTTCTCTTCAAGAGCTTTGGG
Organism: Timema poppense; assembly: GCA_902141375.1. NCBI lineage: Eukaryota > Metazoa > Arthropoda > Insecta > Phasmatodea > Timematidae > Timema > Timema poppense. Next base: position 92,048 of record CABFOV010001031.1, read on the forward strand.
GCAACTCTTCATCTAAGAGAGAATGAATTAACTGCTCTACACGACGCAAAATCTGGTAATAGTACATTCCGTTGAAAGCATTCACATCCAGCTACCAGTTTTGTGCTATAACATCATAAATAATATACCTCGATTTCCTTACGGATCGACATATGTGTGTCTGAATTTATATTCATGAATAACTAATAGTAACTAGTATGTAGCTTACAGTGAACAATTAATAAGAAACATACATGGGTTAGAAATCTAACGAAGAGTATAACGTCTGATTTAAATCAATTGTCTTTTATCAATAAAAACAATTTTAACCATTTTTAACTATTAGATAATATCTCCTCTGATAAGATATGTGGGGAATGGCAGACCGCCACGGTGGTTCGGATTCCACGTAAAACTGTAGGTCCTCCATTTCATCTCACAATCATCCTACCATTACACATTAGCGCAAGTGCGTATAACCCTGACGGGTAGTAAGACGCGGTGCTAATAATAATAGATAATATTTCTATAAAAAATACTCAAATAAATAGTTTATCAGAAAAACAATTTAACAAAACTATATATTTTGAAAGTTGAATTTAACTAAATTAAAGTTTGGTATTTATTATTAAATAAAAATTCCATTTTACGATACGTCTCAAGTACAATCACTCTAAATGACAATCCATGCATAATGTATAAATAGTTCAAGTTAAATCAACCTTATAAGTGATGGTAATCAGATAAATCTTTGTCGGGACCGAGGATTGAACCCCGGCCGTCAGCATAGAAGTCTGACACCTTACCCCTAGACCGCCAGGTCACCTTCTAATTATTTAAAATAGTTTTTCTTCTTATTTGGTAACATTTATAAAAGTGGAGATTTTTCTTGTCTTTGGTATCACTACCATTAAACCAAGCAATATATATTATTTTTTATATGTTTTGTCTCACAATACTATTATAATAAAGTAGGGAGTCTCCTCTAATGGTAGCTTGTAATATATTATGTTATAAAAGTCAGTCACAAACTTAACTAGATCATGTTTACTACAGTAGATAAATATCGATGTTTATCAAAGAATAAAAAATAAGAATCAACCACATTTTATCAAAGTCACTTTTAAAATGCATCCCCCCAATTAGAGCTAGTATATTATATTATCTTAAAAAAACACTTGGTAGATTGTTCAGTTTATTAATTAAAAACATTTTGATATAGTTAATAACTTTATACATTTAACTAAATATATATTTTGAATTCAATTTTCTTTACACTATCCAAGTTAGATAACAGAATAAAATTTAAAAATAGCCCGGATCAGTAACACAACAAATTCGTATACTCATAGATAATTACAGTTTTGTTTTTACATTTGCTCGTATTTTGTGTGGGCTACATTTTCACTAATACAGATTAAGTTAGTAAAAAGAAAGCTTCAACACACAAAGTTAAAATAACGAATGTGATAAAAATGACATTAAAAAACTGTAATTCTATATGTACAAAGTTCAAAAAAAAAAATTAAAGTGTTAAGCTGTCTCGAATAACTAAATTTACTCATCTTTTACGTGAGTCACATAATATTTCGTACTAATAATATATTCACGACATTTTATTTTATAGGAGCAACCTTACTTTTAGATATTTATTGATGTTTTGTGAATAACTATATATTTATATAACTGAATGCATATAACTGATATATATATATATATATAAAGTTATTCACAAAACATATCAATAAACAGCTGAAAGTAAGTCTGCTCCAATAAAATAAAATGTCGTGAATATATTATTAAGACGAAACGTCAAATATAGCATCAAGCGACTCACGTAAAAGATATAAAAGAAAGTAACACTTAATAATTCTCGTTGTTTAAGCAAACAACTCTCCTCCAGATGAGGTCGACTGAAATGTCTGGCCTTCTAGCCGCGTCCCTTCCTCTGCAGATGTAGGATACGCGTGAAACTGTCGAGAAATAGTAAGAATTAAAGTAGAATAGGCTATTGAGTTTTTTTGTATTTAGTAGAAAATTTAAAAAAATAATTGATTAACCACCCTCACATATGGATGAGTGGACTTAGACTTCAATCTGATCTTATACTTCAATCTGATATATAATATAGCACGTCTGGGCTACATTCCTCGTAAACCAGTAGTGGGAATATTATCCAGTACTAATATACTAATAGTACATCCTTTCCGTGGAGGCTCTTTCCATATCCTGGTGAGATGAGGTGATGGTGATAGTGGGTATGAGGGTGATAGTGGGTATGAGGGTGACAGCGAGTATGAGGGTAACAGCGAGTATGAGGGTGACAGCGAGTATGAGGGTGTGTAATCAGTGGAAACACTTAAACCTAACTTTACTTAACTTACCTCAAAGAAGCCTAAGAAATACAAAAAAAAATAGTAGCAGAGCTCCTCCAATGAATCTTATAATAAATATAATTATCAGTTAAATAGTTTAGGTACTAATGTTTTTAGCACCGCGTCTTACTAGCCATTCGAGCTATACGCTTGTGTACTAATTAAGTAAATGGTTTTAGGGATTATGTAAGGAATATTTAGAAGAAGTGAACCTGAATTTGCATGACGAGAGAGAGTGAGAAACCATTTAGGGAAAACTGCCTTCAGTACTCTCTACCAAAATTGAGGCATCGATCTGCCTGTAATTGGTGGTCTGGTCCATTGTTTGAGTAGCGCCTTGGACCATGTGGCCATCGAAGTGGGTTCCCTTATTCTTAATCGTGTGGTACGGATTCACTTTTATTAATGTGTACTATATTCTCTACAGACGAATGCTGGCTCTCTCCTTAAAATTCACCCTCATCCTGTGACCTTAGTTTCAGTTAGTGTAGCTGTGAGCAGCTGTAGCTTGAACTAAAATGATCAACACTAGCAATAAATATTTAATATTACTGGTCATTTATAAATTATTACAAAACATACAATAAATAATATCAAAATTATAAATAATAATCTTAAAAAGACAGTCTCAAGGAATATTTGGTTTGGAATGTATACGGTATAAAGACAATCTTAGCGCATGCGGTTTTGATAGATTTTACTCTCCGGGTGTGTCAGACGCTTTAACCGCTCGGTGACCTGGTGGTCTAGGGGTAAGGTGTCAGACTTCTGTGCTGGCGGCCGGGGTTCAATCCTCGGTCCCGGAAAAGATTTATCTGATTACCAAACCCTTCCTTCACCTCTGACAAGACATCTTGTGAATGTGGGGAATGCCAGGCCTCCACCGTGGTTCGGATTCCACGTTAAACTGTAGCTCCTTCATTTCATCTCACAATCACCCTACTATTACACATTAGCGTAAGTGCGCATAACCCGAACGGGTAGTAAGACGTGGTGCTAATAATAATAATAATATTAATTTAACCGCTTGTTTAATTCCATCAGTTTAATTTTTTCGATGTGAATGTCCATTGTAGCAATTAAAATATGGTCCTTGTGTAATTAAAAAGTAATTATTGATACACTTAATGTCAAGCTAGTTTTATTTTATTTTTATACAAATAATATTATAATTTTTCATGAAATCCTACATAGAAGATTTAAAAAGCTGTATCATCAAATTACGTAAACTTTTTATTATATATATATAAAAAAAAAGTAGGTTCAAAATGTTTCATGAGTTTATTGTGTAACGTCGTTCAACAACAAATTAAATATTCAAACCCTTTTTCCAGTATGGGTTACAATAAATAAGCTATTATTAATTTATATTTGATCTGGTAATGTCAATAATACTATAAAATTCATGAAAAAATAACAATGTTTCACTGTTATAACATAACGTGTATTATATAAATAAATATCCCCATCCACTGTTATGAAATATTTTTCGTGGTAAGGTATGAACAATTATTTTTGTGAACGGAAAGGATCTGAAGGCTGAACATGTTTGAAAATAAAAGTAGTGACAACGTAATATTCCACTGATGTTATTTCACCGCACGAACAACGTGGAATGAAGGATAGAACACAGAGGAAAATGTTTGGGAGTTCTCTCCGACAACAGCTTTACGCCAAGTCCCATACGGGCTTGGTCAACGAGATTTGCCAGTCCGGGAAGTCAAATTCCCCAAAGAATATACCCACACACACACACACTTTCGTACCATCAGCTGTAACGAAATACGACGGGCAGGAACCAAAAACTCATGTCGTAAACTGCCCTTAGGGGATATGTTGGGAAAAGTTACCTTCTACGTGTGAACACACACAAAAAAACCATAAAAAAATAATACTTTCTTCACTTTTTATATGGAGGATTTATAAATGGTTTGGAGAAAATTTACAGGGTTAGTAAGAATCAAGTTTACTCTAAATTTATATCCAACATAATCGTTTAAAATTTATTTCTTTCTTTCGCATGAGCTAAGAAAGCTAATTTCCAAGTGTTTTCACAAGAAATTTGATTAAATATACCAATATATTAGCGTAATGTGTTTGTTTGATGTTTTTATGTACAAACTCTAACCAGGTCTTGTTTGGTCCACTCTATGAAAATGTGGGTACATCTCCATTAAATTTTACCTTCTTCATCTTTACTCAAAGTAAATATGTGAATAAGACTTGGAGCACGTAGTAAGAAGCTTGTAAATTTTATTTTACATTTATTAATACAGTTCATTCCGTGTTGTAAATATAAGTTTGGAAGGTTAATATATAATGTACTTTAGGTGACCTGGCGGTCTAGGGGTAAGGTGTCAGACTTCTATGCTGGCGGCCGGTGTTCAATCCTCGGTCACGGCACAGATTTATCTGATTACCAAACCCTTCATTCACCTCTGACATCTTGTGAATGTGAGGAATGCCAGTTCTCCACCGTGGTTCGGATCCCACGTTAAACTGTAGGTCCTCCATTTCATCTCACAATCACCCTACCATCACACATTAGCGTGAGTGCGTATAACCCGAACGGGTAGTAAGACGCGGTGCCAATAATAATAATAATAATATAATATACTTTATACAAATATTTAAAATAGTAATGCCTATTTTTTTGTAATAAAAATATATCACTTTACTAAGAATTATCCTATTTAGGTAAATTATATTTCAGAAAACTAAAAATTTTTATTTGTCTTTACTAGATGTATCCCTATCGGTGTGTATATGAATATTCTTGATCAAAATGGTTAAATCATTTCTAAACAATTATAAAGAAATTTCAAAATTATATTATTTGAACTCCATTTTGATATTTTTGGAGACGTTTGGACATTTGTGATATCTTTAGTCGGGTAGTATTTTAACACTATTTTCATTCAATTAGAGTGTAATTAAATCTAGATGTTCATATTTTATCTATAATATATAAGTTAAAATAATTAGTATTCTACATTTATATAAGCGAAATGTTCGTAGAGGGGTTATAATATACTCAAAATATGTTTAAATCAAACAATAGCAACACATTTTAGTTGTTATAGAGCATAAGTTTATATAATGGTTTATAATCGCATAAACCCGCCTCGGTGGCGTAGTCGGCTAACGCGCTTGTCGTGTTGAGCTCGACTGCTGAGGACAGGGAGATCGAGGTTCGAATCTCGGTCGGGTGAACTGGGGGTAGGTTTTTCCTAAATGGTTTTCCACTCTTCCTCCACGCAAATGCGGGCTCATTTCATCTAATTCGACCTTCCCAATTCCTAATCCATTAGCATAATTAGTACTTAAAAGCGTATAACCAGAACGGGTAGTAAGACGCGGTGTTAAATATTATTATTATTATTATTATAGCATAAAATTATATCTAGAAATATTTGATGTTTTCAGAAACAGTTCTTCAACCGGCATAAAACTATGTAAGGAAACTATTTAATATCTCAGCCCGTCGTAAAACTATCTTTCCCTCTCTAGCAAATCCTTTTAATGAGTATCTTCGCTCCCCTCTTAAAATAATTAGGCCTTAGAAGGTTCCAACCTCCTCAGCACTCCGTCCCGGAACGAAGATGGATGATTATTTAAACTTGTCTCGCGCTACTTGATTCGCAGAACTACCGTCCTTTACTTCATCTTCATTAGCTACCGCTGCTGTACGAAGGACGCAGCTGCTGCCGTCTGCCTGCAGACCGGTAAACAATCTATCTTTAACTGAGCATCGAACACGAGACGTGAGAATCTTCGATCCAATCTCCTGATTGCTATTGCCCGGCTTCATAAACGACCTAACCCGATTTGCTAAGGAAGTTGCCTATCCGTGACGTCATAGCAGATAGAGATAAGATATCACATGTAAATGAATTAATGTTTTACTCGGCGAGTTTTAAAGGTATAAAGTTGAACAAAAACCATAAATTATTAAATAATTCTAAAAAAATATTCATAGTGTCAAAAAACTATTATTTGTATCTTAACGAATTTTTTTTTGTAAACGTATTTTTTAGAAATCGTCTACAACCCAAGACTATTTGTCTTGGTCACGAAAATATCCTGTAGGAGTCTTCTTGTCAGGATTTAAATTAGAAAAGTCCATGGTAGAAAATGTCTATCTAAAATAGGAAACAAGGAAAAGTTATTTTTAAAAAGCAAGTCAATGTTTTCAACGCACAAATCTTATAGTGACTGTGTAAACTCGTCATAGGAAGAGGGGAAGTGTTATCAACAGATAAACAAGAATCCTCACAGAGTGAATTTCTCGTTTTCTTCCCTCTCTTTCTATCTCGTACATCGGTGTCTAAGTGAGATAGGGCTTAAACTGCTTAGGTGCGTCAAGTTAAGATGTAACCCACTTCGCAAAATAGTTTCGAAATTTCCAAGTAGGTAGGTGATCAGATTAAACAATATTTAATTTCTTGACGCAAAACCCAGGCCGCTGGAAGCTAATTAGCTGGGTGTGAAAGAACTCTGGTCTTTTGTTGAGAGGGAAGTCTTGGTTTGGGTTTGCACTCGTAGTTTTTACTAAGTGTATCTAAACACTATACATGCAACTGCAGGTACATTTCCTCTAAATTGTAACTCCCTCATAGCTATCCCATCAGTGAAATAGCGTGCCCAAATATTTAATTCAAAGAACCAACCGTTAGGAAAAAATAAATTTGTTATATGGTCTAATGTGTTGGACCCACCTCACATTTTACTCGAAGGTCTGGGGTTTCAATCACGGCTGTATGAGATTAAGATGATTTTCCCACACTCTCTTCAATCTAAGGGCTGTTGTCTTGCTCTATATGTTCTTTGTCATTCACACAGAGTACTTACGTAACTATGTTAAACGTATAAAACATAAGAATTAAATCATATTATGTATCACACGTTTATTTTATTTTATCTTTATTTATCGTTGGCACATTTAACATATTAGCTATTAACGACTTTTTTGGGAGGGTTATATTGAGGACGTAAACCGGTAAATAGGGGTGTACTGCGACACAGTGAGATATCCGTCCTAAGTAAAATGACTTGGTCCGCCACAACTACTTCAAACTAACATAATGTTAGCTATCTATTAAATTATAGATAATAGTTTCTCTTAAATTTTAATCAAAAGTTCCATCGAGTGAGTCTTAGAATGACCAGAATACATCATTTGTGAATATATGCGATGACATTAAATGAAAAATGATCCCGTTTGTGGTTTCTTGGAGTTGTTTATTAACGATTCCTTAAATAAACATATTAGAAGTTTCTTAGCAAATACTGACTGATACTATCTTTGCAAACCACAAAAGTTGAGGTTGAAGAATCACTCTACAATCTTAAAAATTTCAAAAATATACTAAATCTTTTTTTTTATGATTTAGAAGCATTTTTGCTCATGTCAGTAGAATTTAAAAGCTTATGAATTAAATGTAAGGAATCACTGCATGATCCTCAATTAGGGAGCTTAAATGACTTCGGGACCAAATTTACTGGCAATATAAATATAAATATAAAAAATTCACCTTGATTTTTATAGGAGGTCCGTTTTGGGGGGGGGGG
>CABFOV010001031.1:100382-112597 GCA_902141375.1 Timema poppense
CTTTTTGATAAAATGCTATATTCAGGAACATATCTTAGGCTAATATTAAATCCAATTTAATTGAAAACTTGGCAAACTAAACAGACATATAGCTTTCAAGTAGTGACTGAAGATTTACCACTGCGACAAGATAGTCCGTCACACCTTGAGGTTTATTCCTCACTCAATATTTATTTAGTAATTACTACTTTAATAATTAATGTCTTAAATAATGACTTAATAACTATCTTGGCTAAAAGACAAAATAGGATAGCTAAAAGATATAAAAATTTTATTAGGTGTATTTGAATATGTTTATCGTGTAATTTTCTTATACAAACTATAAATATTTTATTATTATTATTATTAGCACCGCGTCTTACTACCCGTTCGGTCTATACGCACTTACGCTAATGTGTAATGGTAGGCTGATTGTGAGATGAAAATGGAGAACTTACAGTTTAACGTGGGATCCGAACCACGGTGGAGACCTGGCGTTCCACACATTCCCAAGTTGTGATTAATACACGTCTTGCCAGAGGTGAAGGAAGTGTGTGGTAATATAAATTGACTACATATCTAAACAATAACTTTATATTTTCATAAGTCTGCTAGTATTTAACTTTGAAAACAAGCTTTCCTTTAAGATCAACCCTAAATGGAGCAATATCCCAACATTATGTAAAGCCTCTAATTAATCTATAATTTACCCTTTGTCTTTGTGGCTAAGCAACGTTGCGTTGTGCGATGGAAACCTATGAACACAGTTTGGCTACGAACTGTGCACTCTCGCGTGATTGGCCTGGGGGCCTACATAAACATAACTAATGACATGACAAGGTGACCGATCTCTCATAGGACTGCGAAGGGATGTAAATACAATTAGAAAATAAAAACTTAAGCATTTAATACTATACAAACAAAATAGACCACATTAATAATAGATTAAGGAAATCATGAGCTGTCGGTGCTCTTGGCTAATGCTTACATTTAATTATATTTTGTTATTCTGTGTATTATGTACTCTTTACAGTAAACTACGTGTAGTATTTATCAATTAGTCATAAATCCTGCATACAATATTGTATAGTGCAATAATTAGACTGTATTAGTTTATATTTAAAGTATAGGTTCATATAGTTTAAACTGTGTTCAAGAAGTGTAGTTCAAAAAAATATTTTTCCAAGTAACGGAGACATCTTTGATCCCGAAGGTGTCCGCTATTAAGAGATTTCACTGTGTTAGACAACAAATCACTAAACAAGATTTTAATATTCTGAAAATTGAAAAATGAAACCTGGACACGGGAATCGAACCCGGGACCTTTGGCTTAGTACACCAATGCTCTTACCACTGAGCTATCCAGGAATCATCCATCATTCTTCACTCATATTTTAAGGCAGAGTCTATGATGGACGTGCGGAAATCGTCGGCTACAAATATGTGATTTCTAATATCACGAGCTATCGGACAACCCAGCCATCTGCGACTCGGTAGTTGGATTATCGCTGCCACTTGTACAATTATTATAAATGTTTTACTAGCTAATACTTTTAACTTGCGAATATAAAACGACGAAAAGAGATTTATATTGTCCGAAAACAAGGTGCTTAGGAATATGTTTAGTCCAAGAATGGACGGAGATAGTGGAGAGTGGGGGAGGCTGCATAATGATGAGATGCATACCATGAACTCATCGACAGACATTGTTAGGATACTAAAATCTCGCAGGTTACGGTGAGCAGGTCAATCAGCGTGAATGGGAGAATCTAGAACCGCGTTCAAGATATTTAATCGCACACCCAATGGGAAGAGACCACCGAGAAGACCCAAAACGCAGCTGGGAGGAAAACATTTGGATATACCCGAGAGAGATGGGGTGTAATGAGGTGGACTGGATTGAGTTAGCTCGAGATAAGGATAGGTAGTGTACTTTTGTGAGTGCGGTAATTAACTTTCGAGTTCCTACTGCCATAGAGTAGGTAATTAAGTAATTCGCGGATCTAGATTTTCACATGAAGCGAGCAAGTTCCATCGGTCACGTGATGCTCGCTTGTTATCAATATAAAAAACACATTCTCAGCAGGATGTTAACCAGACGCTGCTTTACTTACAAGGAACTGTGCAATCGTTTACCCGCTTCAGTGGTCAAATGGTCTTGAAGCGTCATTCTTGTGCTTTACTGGCCTGCTGAAGACTGTGAGATCACGGTTCTAAACCCGGTGGGGTCCGATGAAGGTGTGTTATTTTCCTAAATGGTTGTCCAATCTCCTTACACACAAATGCTGGTGTATTACCTCTAAATGCTGATCCGTGCCCATTCGAGTGTGTAACGTCTAGCCTGAACAGATAATAAGACGCCGTGATATATCTTACAATATAAACATATTTATTTAATTTATAATAATATAACGCTAAGAAAGTTTATTTAGGAACAAAATAAAATAAAATTAATGTTAATAAAACAAGAGCAATAAACTTTATTTTTAATTAGTCGCCAATAAAAGAATTCCCTCAAGACTTAATAAAGCATTTAAATACTTACCAAAATAAAATGAGGATCTTTGATAAACTTTGAGCAAAGCTACTGGGAAATTGTTTTTAGTTGTAGGTTTGTTGTTATTAGAAGAAAAATGTGGGGGAAGTATGATAATTCGCATTTCCCCGACATGTAAATTCAGAGCAAATTCAGTAAGTAGTCTTCTATATTTGTGTTTTACAGTTTAACCTTGCAAACAGCTTATTTGGTCTGCGGGGGACATTCCAGGAACCACAGAAGATGGAGTCTGAGAGCATTAATTAAACAAATAGCAGGATACACGGCATGTATCAACACAAGTGTTGGATCCGCTCTCCGCAACAAGGATCGTTAATAGCCGTGAACGTTGGAAGGCAGGATAAACTGCTTGTTAACAATTGCGAGTAACCGTCATCACAACACCCCGTGCTAGAGACGGAATTGAAAGTCTCGTTAAAACTTATTGAAACAAAAACAGATATGACTTTTCAGAAGCTGATGAAGAATTTTATAACTTGCTTTCGAGAGAGAGAGAGAGAGAGAGAGAGAGAGAGAAGCTAATGGGGCTTAAACCCAAATTAACTCCTAAAAATTAGTTTTGGACGCATTACGTTTCACTACCTGTTTGGGCTATTTTCATTTCTACACTAATTAGTTAGGGGGGGAATGAAGGTATAATTTAGGTGAAATTAAACCCGCGTTTATGTTTAGGGAGAGTGGGAAACTATTTATAAATAAAACCAACCTGAGTAGAAATAACAGGATTAAAACCTACTCATCATCATCATCATCATTATTAATAATACACCCTACTGCGAGAGTGACGCCTGTAGACCATGCGACCACCGAAGTTTGTGGAGGCGCTATTAATAATAATTTTTTTTATGATCCTCTTCGATGCCTAAGCTAGTTATTTAAATTGCATAGTAACTACACCCCAATTATTATGTTTGAAACAAGTTTATATTTCTCCAATGGAAGATTTAACGTTAAACAAATCCTTGATTTCTCGTGTCGGAGAGTGTCCGTCATCACAGTTAGAACACACACACACGCACAAGAAAATGAAAATGTTTGCGATACTGTGTACTATATGCTTTCATTGTGAGTTCATAGATTATAGAATGAAACCAGATATGATTTAAGGTACCACTTGGCTATGGGAATATCTTGCTTAGTAATGTAGAGCTTGTTTGAAAGCTGATATGCTGATTTGCACCCACAAACTTTGACGTTTGTCAGTAGGAAAAGAGAGCCCGGCGTGACCAGTAGAATAAAAAATAACACTTAAGGGGGGATAAAACAGTGTTTTTGCAATTTTTATTTGGCCAAAATAAATAGAATATTGCTCCATTACAAACATAGGAATTAATTTTATTGACACGGTGACCTCAAAATTTCTTTAATATTTGTCAAGGGTGTTCTGTGGAATTTAATAACAACTTATTGTACTCATTTAAAATGTTTCTCATCTAATGCCACCATGCTCGTGACAGATATTAAGGAACTGTTGATATCAACATGTGAAGAAAATTAAACTACGTATAGGTTTGTACTGGAGCAATATTTTATTTAGTTTGGCCAAAATATGTTTTGTCATAAAAATTGCAAAAAAACATTTACTCTTTCTGGCGTCCCCTTCCAGCCCACCTTAAATTTATTCTTGTAAATTTGGCGATTTTGTTTGAAATACTTTAATCATTTAAAAAAACACATGAACAAACGTTGTTTGGCTTTTACACAAAAACTACGGTGGTAGACATTATGGGCAAAGTGTATTATTGTGACACAAATTCAGCACTAAATATATCCTAGTATTCGTAATATGTAACCATTAGCGAGGCGGCCAACTTCCCGCACATATTATTAATTATTTGTTTTTAAAATAATCATTTCTGTTATTTATTTTGCGCAGTGGCGTTTCAACTTCTGTCACTAGGTTAGCTAGTTATTAATATTATTTTCAATCAAGTGAAACTTAAATACGGAAATCGAACCCAAGCTATATTTATTTGGATTTGCAGTTTTTATAGAATCTAATTTTTTTGCCTAAATAAATAAAATACTATTTTATTAGACACGTAGTTTAATTTTCTTCACATGTTGATATCGGGTGGGCACCATTACATCGCAAGTCCATTACATCGCATGTCCATTACATCGCGTTTTAGGAACAAATACATTGCAGGTCCATCACGTCGCATTTCCCCCACCTATCTATACACAGCTAACCCTACTTTGACACACAACCAATAGGACTGAAGGGGCGTATACATACAATTACATCGCAAGTCCATTACATCGCATGTCCATTACGTCGCATTTTCCCCACCTCTTTATACCCAGCTAACCCTACTCTAACGTACAACCAATAGTATTTAAGGGGCGTATATATACAATTGTTATTATTAGCACCGCGTCTTACTACCCGTTTGGGTTATACGCCCTTACGCTAATGTGTAATGGTAGGGTGATTGTGAGAGGAAATGGAGGACCTACAGTTTAAAGTGGAATCCAAACCACGGTGGAGGCCTAGTATTCCCCACATTCACAAGATGTATTGTCAAAGGTGAAGGAAGGGTTTGGTAATCAGATAAATCTGTGCCGAGACCAAGAATTGAACCCCGGACCCCCAGCAACGAAGTCCGACACCTTACCCCTAGACCACCAGGTCACCTATATACAATTACATCGCATTACAAATACATTGCAGGTCCAACACGTCGCATTTCTCCACCTCTCTACACACAGCTAANGTCCTCCATTTCATCTCACAATCACCCTACCATTACACATTAGTGTAAGTGCATACAACCCGAACGGGTAGTAAGACGCGGTAATAATAATAATAACATAGCAACATTAAATGAGAAACTTTTTAACTGAAGATAAAAAGGTGTCATTAAATTCCAGGGAACCCTCGACAAGTATTCAACAACTATTGCTATCACCAGGTTAATAAAGTTGAACTTTATCTTTCTAATTGATTGATTTTGACCAACAAAATGTTCAGATATAAAAACTTCAACATTTTTGCCCCTACCTTGAGTTACCTATACACTTTAACCTTAAAAGCAACGCTGATGTAGTAGAAGTACGACCGACCGTGATTCGAACCCGAGTTCCCTAGGCTATTCGATAACCGAAGTGGGTGTGTTTCAAAACATTTTAGTTTGAGAACGCAAAGGCAGTTCATTACACTCCAACTTTAATAATAGAGGGGTGAGAAATATTTGCAGTTTATTTGCTGCAAGCTTCTATGGCTTTGGGAATCCCCATCATATATTACATCTCCTACCAAGACCTACACATGGAATAAAACACTGATTACCTCTTTACATAAGTTATATGGTAGTGATAGAAGATAAATAGTCCTCAGGGATGAGCACAAAGTAGTGATGAGTGATGATGAATAGAGATGAGCACAAAGTAGTGATGAATAGAGATGAGCACAAAGTAGTGATGAGTGATGATGAATAGAGATGAGCACAAAGTAGTGATGAGCCGCGATGATCATGAAGTAGCTAATATCGTATTATATTGGTTACCAGTGAAGGGGAGGTCCGAGTTCTAATCCCACCCATGAATGTATAAATTTTTCCTCTCCATAAATTGACCATAATTCTTCCTCCACAAATTCCTGTAGAGTTCCTACAAACTACATCTTTTCACCATCCCATTAGTGGATAAGTACGCATATATATCGGAAGGGTAGTAAGACGTAAAGCATAAACAAAACAAAATGTTTGTATAGTCACTGACAGTTTTCATTCCTAAATTTATAGAAGGATTTCCAATAATAAAGCTTATCATATTATTCTAAATGGTTTTAATCAAAATTCTATCTTTTATCAAAGATGCTCTTCCTGGATAAAACTCAAACTGATGTTGTAATTACAAGCACTCGTCTCAAACAAGTAGATAGGTATATATTGTGTATACGTCAGAGAGTGTACAGTATGTGACCTGCCTCGTAACCCTCGCACTGACACCGCCTACATTAAGTCTGGGTACGTGAGAAGGTTCTCACTTTAAACTCTCCTCGGAGATTCGGTTTGCTAGCAGACGCCAAGCTCTGGCGGAACGGTAAGTTGCTACATTGGTGCCTTGCTTGTTACCCCCACAGGAGATCCGAGGAGAATAGACAATCACGTGGCGTTTGGGACATTCCCCTCGTCCGGTTTGGACCCATCTAGACAGGACGTTTGGCGTATTAGTGAGATCTTTTCTACAAACTGAGTTGGGATGTATGGATCATGTATAAACAGAATTCCTCCTTTCATTTATGCAGATCTATGTTGATCTCGGCGGTTTTGAGGTAAAGTGTTCGTCACTGGACCCGATATTTATGGGTTCAAACCCAGCTGAGGTCAACAGATTTTATTTTTGAGCGATAATAAAAATGCTGTAGCATAACTTCCTTTGTAGGAGACTTAAATCCGTTGGTCCCATGTCGATTGTGGCATATATAAGAACTCTGGAACTTGTGTGGAAATGCCTTTTTCCGGAGCTTTCGCTCGCTCATAGAAATTCTTTTCTGCTAAAACAATCAGTCAGTACAGAAAATGCACGTTAATACCTCAAATAATAATACTAACCATGCCTGACCTAACCATCATACGATTCCCTTTCAAGTTCACAAATATAAACACAACTAACAGGGGATTGAACAGATATGCGATGTGGACGTAAACAAACACAGAATATAGGGCTGTCAGATGTTTTCACAACTGTGCTAGACACCCCGTGACCAACCTGCTTAAAACAAACGGTGTATTTCAGCCACGATAGTCTGTTCTGTACCAATTTCGAGAAACATCCCTTATTGTATAGCCCAAGAGAGAAATAATCTTTATTAAACCTACTTCTGGGAACATGCAGACTGTATGCGTGTTCATCTATTTTGAATTTCGTATAATGAGGAGGTCGTGGTGTGAATCCTAGCTGGTTATTCCGGGGGTTGATTTTCCTAAACTATTTAATTATTATTCTCCCTCCAAACAAATGAAGAAACATTTAATTTAAATTCTACCTCTCTTATCCCTATCCCATTATTGTGATTAAATGGGGATATACTGGATGGGTAGTAGGACATAGGCAAAAATAAAAATCATGGGCGCGTTTTTAAAGTACTTGGATTGGGATTGCCAGACGACATATTTGAGAGTTACAAAAGTTTAAAAATACTTAATGTAGCTATAATGTAATATTATCTTCCGCGGTCATAGTTGACAAATTATATCATGTCAATAAAATTAATATATGTATATTTAATCAGTGTTGACAGTAAAAAGAATATTTTTTCTTCCAAACGTACCTTTCTACTATGATTTCACTATACACAACTTTGAGGGGCGGCCAATTACGTAACGTGATGACGTCAGAGGATGAAACTTTATTTTGTATCGAGTATGATATGTATTTTTTAAGATGTTAATTAAAATTGTAGTTTCAATGTTGCATTTATTTTGGAAACATACCCGATATCCTGAGGGGGGGGGGAGGATTATATGACTAAACGTAGCGAGAGGAAGATCCCCACGATCATTGAACCAAGGCATAAGCAACGGAGGAGGGCAAGTGTTTCAGGTGATTAAACACCTCCAAATATTACTATCACGTATAGTTGACCTGGCGGTCTAGGGGTAAGGTGTCAGACTTCTATGCTGGCGGCCGGAGTTCAATCCTCGGTACCGGCACAGATTTATCTGATTACCAAACCCTTCCTTCACCTCTGACAAGACATCTTGTGAATGTGGGGAATGCCAGGCCTCCACCGTGGTTCGGATTCCACGTTAAACTGTAGGTCCTCCATTTCATCTCACAATCACTCTACCATTACACATTAGCGTAAGTGCGTATAACCCGAACGGGTAGTAAGACGCGGTGCTAATAATAATAATACTATCACTAATTTAATTGTGTTCTCCTCATTACCAAGGATTTTTTGAAGACACGTAAAGATTATTTAAAACATTTACAAACCTTGTTTGTTCAAATAGTTCCAAAAGTGATTTCATGTTAAACAATTTTTTTTTGTGAATGACTACAGCAACATACATCTTAGATAGAATAAACCCCTCCAATATAAATTTCTAGGTATGGCCTTGCATAGACCTAGAAAAATGGGTCCACTTCTGAAGAAATAAGAAAACTCCCTACTTTCATATTACATACAAAATTATAGAGAGATGGTATTCGAGTTTTGGCTCTATGGTGAGTTCCCCCCTTCCTTCTAACCTCTCGTTAATGTTCTTCTAATTAATTCCCTCCCTCACCAACCACCCACTGACCCCCCTCCCTCACCCCTTCTCATTCCAGATGTTCGAACATCTAACTCTCCTTGTTCACAAACCTTCTCTTTCAGTCCTTCTTGAATTCCTTCCTTCACCACTTCATCGCGTGATCCTTATTACACACCCTGAGAGCTATACCCCATATTGCCCGATCTCCGTATAAAATAATAATATCAGATACACTTTAATGAATACATACGCCAATCCGCTTTTCTGAGAGTCTCTCTTTTGACGTATGGTAACAATTTAAAAATGTAAGATCACTTTAGCGCCTTATTTTCTCAATGTTAGACACTGTACATTTATTCGCTCTTATGCCTTCCAAACGCTCCTACTAAACATTATTGTTCAACGCTATACCCCCTTTTATCATCGTACCTCATCCCTTGTTCTTACTCCACAATCTCTCCCGTGCCCCACATCCCTCCAAGGACTCCCGACCTAGCTCCTATTTCATCACCACCTACCCCCCTCCTCACCCCCTTACACCCCCCCATTCATTTCCGTGCACTTACTCCTTTGTTCATTCTATCTAGGATCTTTACTGCCAGCCTCTGCAACTTCTTCATCCTCCATATATCCCTCTTGGGAAAGAGGTGCCTCGATAAACAGCCCCGTTCTAGTAGAAACGTCATCAAATCAAAACTTGACGGCTCCAGAGGATCATCATATCCCTGGCATTATTCAAGGAACCGTGAGACAGAGTTTACATCATGCTACTTAGAGCGTTGCCTGTTCCTGATGGTTTGCTGGACGNGCCGCTTTACTCGAAGAACCCGGGCAAGCACGGGGAGACTTTCAGAGTTGAAAAGAAAATGGGTAAAAGACACATGGAATCTCCCTAAAACTAAATCGTAGGTTGATTTTCTTTTCCTTTTTAGCACGACGTCTTACTACCCGTTCAGGTTATATTATTATTATTAGCACCGCGTATTACTAACCGTTCGGGTTATATGCACTTACGCTAATGTGCAATGGTAGGGTGATTGTGAGATGAAATGAAGGACCTACAGTTTAACGTGGGATCCGAACCACGGTGGAGGCCTGGACATTCCACACGTTCACAAGTTGTCTTGTCTGAGGTGAAGTATTCAGGTTATACGCTTATATACTAATTATAGTCATATATTTTAGGGATTAGGAAGGTTATATTTAGAGGTGTGCTCGCGTTTGCGTGGAGGGAGAGTAGAAAATCATTTTGGAAAAAAAAACTCAGTACACCCGACCGAGATTCGAGACTCTATCTCCTTGTCATCGGCATTATAGTAGACAGCGAGAGTAGCGCGTTAGACGATGCGGCCACCGTAGCGGGTTGGACATTCAACCGGAAGCCCTAAAATAAACGATGTTTTTTGCATAGAACAGCAGGCGAAACAAATAGTTAAGCACGCTGATGTAAAACACATTTTACCTCATCTCTTTTTTTTCACAAACATGGGCTTGTGTTAAGAGTGCGTATATTTTCCCAAAAAGGTCAAATCATCGTTTTTGGATAACCAAATGTCTTACATAGGTGAAATCTATGAAAATATAAATATCGTACCCTTACCCTACTCTATAGACCACCTCTTTGGTCAAGTGGTCAGATCTCCTGGCTATTGATCCAGAGGTCCCGGGTTTCAATCCCCGGCGCTTCCATAACTAATCTTTAAAGCAATGGGTCTGGATTGGAGTCAAACTCGGCCCCGTGAGGACAGATGAGCAGTTACTGTAATAAATAAGTGGCAGCTCCGGTCATAAAAACTGAGATTGATTATTTATAAACATGCCAATTTTGATACATTTTGCAACTAAACCATGTTTGAAATGGTTAACTATCCATGACGTTACGTAGCAATGTGGTTCATTAATATTTGATGAATACTTGATAAAGAGTGGCGTCGCTTTAAACAAAGAACTTGTTTCCTACGTGTTCAAAACCTATCACGTACATGGTGCAGTGATTTATTAACATGCAGAGAGACATGCTTGGACAAAATAAAATATAACGGTAGATATAAAAAGATGTAGTTTGGTTCTCTTTGGAGATATACAGGTGTATGGTTGGCTCAGTGGGGGATAAATGTGATGTAACTATCTCAAAAAGAAATAAAGAATGTAGCTATTATATATCCCCCCTTTTTGTTTGTACATAAGAGAGATAGAGAGATTGGAAACAAGAATGAACTTTTTTAATATATAACGTCGAAGATCGTAATAAATAATAATGAAATATTATAGTATTTATTAAGGTGGAGTTAAGGCCATTGCCTTTTCTTACAATTAATTATACTACTATAAGGCCACATGGCTGACTCACTCGCTGACATTAATGTTTACCCATCTCCAGATGAGCTAGAAAATTGAAATTTGGCAGTCTTATAGGTTAGCCTGTAACCGACGGGAAAATTCCAAAATTCCAAATGTCGGAACAACTTTAAAGTCGTTACGGACTTTTTTTTTTAGGTCTCTTGTGGCTAAACGGTAAGACCTATCAAAAAAACGGCTTTGGAATTACATTAGTAAGCAGATACCCCAACGAGCAAAGCGAGTCACTTAAATATAATGTAATTATTATATCAGCATACAATTTCTAAGAGCGAGAGTGAAAAGGCCTACCTATTTTGTCCGTAGAAGTATTTTTACATATCTTTCATGTTTCTTTTACACACCACAATATACACGGGACCGACGGCTTTAATTTCCCTTCGAAGAAAGTTGTGCTACGGGCTGTTATCGCTCAGGAAAAATCCACCCACACTTACCGGGGTTGGAACACACGATCATTGGATCCTGAGGCGAGCATTTTACCCAAAGACCAGCGAGGATGACTTTAAACATAGTAAGTTTCGGACATCTTACACGCGCAATAATATGCGAAGCGCTAAAGATAATATCAAGATAAAAAAGTTTCGTTTCAACATTCGAGGTAAATGAAAAAATATAACCTTGTTTGCATTGTTGACGCGTCTTTACATACAAACAGAGAAACTGTAGGGTGAGAAAGAATAAAACAAAAAGAGACAGAGAAATAACATTTATTTAAAAAAAGAAGATGAAATACGAAGGTGGATAACTACGGAGAGAACAGGAAGGAGAATAGAACAAGAGATACATATAAAAGAAGTGTAAAATAAAATAAAAATATTTTAAAAGTCGCCGAGAAGAGAACACAAGAAATATTAAAAGAAGAAAAAAAAAATTCTAAGGGTGGGAGAATAAACCATATCGTACCCAACCGATATTTACAAAGAAGGCGGTTTTTATCTCCATTCTGGAGTTCTACGTGCCATTATTTGAAATCAAGGATTCCCTAGTCTGGTACAAGTGTCCGCAACCAACTTTTAAAATGTAGGAAAGGTTGTTTTTTTTGACGTTACATACACGACCCATCTACGGGTAAAAAGAGAGTAAAGTTTCAAAGTACCGCATCAGGGGGGGGG
>CABFOV010001031.1:112881-131384 GCA_902141375.1 Timema poppense
GGGGGGGGGGGGGGAATGTGACGTTCAGAATAATCATACTCTGAGGACAGAACCAACCACACGATCCAAATGCTTTTATCATCCATTTCATGTGATTATGCACGCACGCACGCACGCATATGACAGAGGTAAAATACGCTCTTAAGCAGATGTACACATTTTAAGCTTTAATTTATTTATTTTAGCATGGAGTCTTAGTACACGTTCGGTTTATACGCTTATGTACTAATTACGCTTGGGGTTTTAGGGTTTATAAAGGTTATAAGTGTACCCTCATTTGCGTGTAGCAAGAGTGCAAAATTATTTAGGAAAAACCACCCTCAGTACACCCGACCGAGATTCGAACCTTTATCTCCCCGTCATAAGCATTCTAGTATATTGCGAGAGTAGCGCCTTAGATTATGCGGCCACTGAGGCTTGTGTAAACCATATTGGTTGCGATATTTTTGGTCCAGCCTGTATATATTTTTATATAAAATAAACCTAAGTGTTTATAAAAGGTTTTGTTTAGAACTCGAATGTCCATGGAGGTTCCTCTCTCACCAAAATTTTCACTAAAACCAATTTGTGTTCAAAGAAATATTTTTAACACAAACATTTACATTCCGTTAATACTTGACAAGTATGAGGTGTGAATATTCATTAGTTGGAGAGTGCCAATGGATATAACTGGCTTTTATTGGTATTCTAAAAAGAACAAAAAACCCGGATACCCATTAAATAAGGTAAAAAGGTTGAATTTGTATATTCGGTCTTGATCATAAATATACAAACCCTGAATATACATTTCTTTGAAAATGTTGACCACCATAGAGAAATATTTTTTACAAAATGTAGTAAAACCATTGATAGTTTTACACACACAAAAATAATCATAGAACAAACCAAATAGAAAAAAAAACCATAGATACAATTATAAGAATTATTAAATAAACAATTTTTCAAATACTTATCTTTAGATGTTTCATTTAAAAAAACTCTCGTGGGGAATTATGTGATTTCAACGAGGTTGTATTGTGGATAACACCGACACTAATGTTACCAAATCCACCTCAGATAATTGATCTGGTCTCTTTTACACAAAATAGAGTAAATAAGTGAACGCATACAAGGACGGGGTCAACAAAAAAATATTAATTACAAACTTTTTTACTTTTTTGTTTACACAATATTATTGTGTTCTCTTTTAAACAATAATTACTGCTGGATACATCTTCTAACAAGCAACTAGAAATATGAATTTATATTTTAAATTTAGCTTTAATATTTTATATTCTTTAGATTAAAAAATGGCACCTCGACAAGGGAATTGAACTCGGGACCATTGGCGTAGTACGACAAAACATTAATCACTGAAATATCCAGGAATTTTCCCGTGCCCAGGGTCATTCTTAACTCATATTTTAAGGCAGAATCTATTATGGACGTGTGGAAAACCTTGGTTACATATGAGTGATAATTTAATATCACGAGTTATCAAACAACGCGGCCATCTTGGATTCGGGAGGGCTTTATGCTGCCAATTGTGCACCAACATTGTACGAATGCGCATATCAGGATGGATTAAATATACAAACTATTATATTTGTTAGTTACAGTTATAGCTACATCTAATTATCATATACTTTAAATTTATATGATATTTAGATACAGCTATAAATGTAATTTCAAACATAACAGCTTGGCTATTTAATCCACCTAATATTTTGTTTTAACTTAATTTGATAGTATAAGTGCTAACTTTATTATAATTAAGTTAACCAATCATCACTACTCATTGTAGAAACTAAGCTCCAATTTGTCTACAAAGTAGGCTCGCTCTCAGCCTTACCTTGTTGTTCTAAACAAACAAGATTTCCCCTGACAGGCCAGTTTTTCTCGTTAGCTACCAACAGGATTTATACATTCCTATTAGGAAATTAAGTCGTGAACTTTTGCTTCAAGAGCCACGGCAACAGCCTGTGCCCGTTTCGAAATTCAGCGCTAACTTAATTAAACTATTGTTTAATTAACATGTCTTCTTGAAGATTAGAAATTTACTAGCAGCGCTCCCTTAAAAGCAAATTAATTTCACACTTCTGCAATCTTCATCGGCGAAAAACATTCGGCTTCCGTCGGGACGCGGCGAGAATGGTTGATGCGCTCGATTCTGTTAAATGTTGCAAAATATTAGAAATAAAAATGGAAATTCGAAATAAAACACCGTAAGGACAGAACAGAAGGGCAATTTGTTTGAGTGGTTTTGAGAGTTTTTTTTAATTGTTTTTATTTAAACGTCTTTCTTAAACTAGAATTTTGTTGGTACAAATTTGTAAGACTATTATTTACTACGAGTATTAATATTAATATAATTATTTTTTTAACTACACATTTTAGTAATATTGTCGAATATTATGTTAAATCTTGGGTAGTATTATGAGTATAGTGAATTTTAAGGAAACACAGGTATTCCTTTTGATAAGTGATGATTACTGCCAACACACCCAGCGGGTTTTCGAATCTTGACCTACCTGCTTCAAGCCAAAAATGTAACCCCACACCTAATTGTTTGTAATCCAAATTATTCTCATTGTGATTTCAAAATAAACTATACCTCCTGTTACCCATCTGCCCAAACTAGGTCCAACCGAATAAACTTGACTAAAAATTAACTTTATTTTTCTATTATATTTACAATTTAGGTGAAATTTCTACATCTCCAAAATAGTTTTTATTTAATAAAATTACACCATCAATATGTTTTTATAGCGATTAAGGCCCATAAATACCCCCTAGCAATGAATTAAATGTCTGGGTCCCAATACGTGACTGTAGGCTTACTATATTTTCAGTAAAACATAAATTTATGTTGACCAGTTATAGCTAAACATAAGGAACATGGTTGGATACTTTATTTTTATACACCCATTACTGCTCCCAGCCTCTGGTCAGTTTTTTATTCAAGCCATAGATTTTCCACTACCGGCTTGCTAGACCTGTCGTAGCTTTAGTTTGTATAGCCCATAATATAGCTTACTAGGAATGACACAACATCCAGTCCCCGGCCGTTAATTCATCAATGTGAAAGGGTAATCCCATATTTTCATCAATCTTATATTTTCAACAATACCGGGAATTGAAGCCGGGACATTTGACTCGGTAGTCAGACCGAGGTGAGGTGTCGGACAACATGGTTGGATATTAAATAAATTAAATGCATTCAATTGGCTTGAAATATTGGATAAAGTAACTCACCACAGTTCATTTAAGTTATGCTGTGGCTGGGAAAGTTGAGGTTTGAATCCCGACTGGGTGTATTGATATATATTTTTTAATAAACGATTTCCCAATCTCTCTCTACATGAAAGCGTGTAGACCTCCTCATATAAATGCTTACTTTCTAATATAAGTTCCTCCAAAGTAGATATTCAGATATACCGGGTAGTAAGATGTTATGTATGGGAAAACTAACATTAGAGTATTCCTACAAATGTACCGCTATTTCTTGTCTATGTAACTTAACTTACCTTAACTTATCATATCTTACAGAATTCAAGATTGTTATTTTGGCACGCAACATAGCAGAGTATTTTAACCGAATCCTAGAGCCAAATTGTATCTATCCAATCATCTCCTTCATATAATTAACAATATAAACGTGACCTGGCGGTCTAGGGGTAAGGTGTCAGACTTCTGTGATGGTGGCCGGGGTTCAAACCTCGGTCCCGGCACAGATTTATCTGATTACCAAACCCTTTCTTCACCTCTGACAAGACATGTGAATGTGGGGAATGCCAGGCCTCCACCGTGGTTCGGATTCCACGTTAAACTGTAGGTCCTTTATTTCTTCTCACAATCACCCTACCATTACACATTAGCGTAAGTGCGTATAACCCGAATGGGTAGTAAGACGCTAATAATAATAATAATATAAAAATCTGCAAAGTGCGATGACTCTTAAAACTACCTATATTTAATTCAATATAATATACAGTCAAATTGTTGTGTGATTTTGTGTGTGTGTTTGTGTGTGTGGAAAGTGGGATGTAATGGAACTATATTTAATGGGTGCTATAAAAAAAATAGTACCTTTTCCCTCGGCTAACTCTTGACGGCGACACGACGACCTTTAAAATTCGGGAACGCTTTCTGGACGATGTTATATATATTTTTTTAAATAATGACACTACCCACAACAATGTTAATATCGAAATTCCTGCATGAGTTGGAGAGAATACAAAGAATAAAACACTGAACAATATAAATAACATTAATCACTAAATGAACTGTACTAAGTGAAACAACAATAATATAAAATAAACAAACATTGTAACTTTCTAGGAGCTTTTAGTAATATGTCACTTCCTTCTGTTAAAACCGAAACTTGCCTCACAATAACCTGTTCGCATGCTTCCTCTGTGTTTGGGATTAGCCCTGTCTAAATGAATAACCTCTGTGTGGAATCACTCTGTCCAAATAAATATCTCACTTGTTTTATTTTCATGATGAACGAGACCCGCTCTTCACTTGTCATCTTCTGAGTAGCTATCGCCGACCACGGAAATGAACAAGACTAACCTAACAGATGACTTCAAAGGATAAACATGTTTATCAAAGAAGTAAAAGTGTTCTCCCGTATTTCAAAATGTATTATTATTTTTTTTATTTTAAAAAGGGTTGTAAGAGCTTGCTTCCATGAATGATAATAAAGTGTATCTGACCTACAAGACAACGTAGCGTGTTATGCCGCGGACGCAGTTCGAATCACATGTTTCTTTTAACTCGCCAAAATAATCAAATTATTTTAAAATAATTGTACAAATTATTATTATTATTATTATTATTATTATTATTATTATTATTATTATTATTATTATTATTATTATTATTAGCACCGCGTCTTACTACCCGTTCAGGTTATACACACTTACGCTAATGTGTAATGGTAGGGTGATTGTGAGATGAAATGAAGGACCTACAGTTTAACGTGGAATCCGAACCACGGTGGAGGCCTGGCATTCCCCACATTCACAAGTTGTCTTGTCAGAGGTGAGGGAAGGGTTTGGTAATCAGATAAATCGGTGCCGGGACCGAGGATTGAATTCCGGCCTCCAGCACAGAAGTCTGACACCTTACCCCCCTAGACCGCCAGGTCACCAATGTTTTGTACAAATAAAAAATAAAGGGAAAAGTATAGTCGGGTGGAAAATAACACCAGACCCCATTACCTCTCTCCCCCTTTTTTTCTGTCCACCATTTTCTGCTTTTATATACTTAATTCCCCTCCTCCGTCTTCCAACTCACCAAAAAAAAAAACCCACGTAATTCTAGTCTTCTCAACCAGGAACTACTTCTGCCGCGGTTGGTCGCTTGCGAGCATAAAGATCTAAACCTTGTTCCACAAGACGCGATACTAAACCACCGCGGAGAGAAGGGAAGTTGTTCAGTGGAGCTTTGAAAAGTGCTAGCTGGAAAGTTACCGGGGTCAACTTGGATAGTCTAGGGGGGAGGGGGGGTACGTGATTCCCACAATACATCCGTGATGAGCTTGACAAGATCAGATAAGGTGAGTGTTACTCATCGCAGGATTAGTTTTTTTGTTTTGAAACTGTTAACTTCTACATTTTAACGGGAGATTAGTTTTTGAGGAAATCCCATTTTCGGTGATCGAATGGTTTGAAGTAGAACTCACGTAGTAGGTTTGACTCCCACTGAATCGTGGAATCGGAAATCAAATTCTGGTTTGGTGTACTGAGCACGATTTAAAAAAAAAATCCAATCTCTCTCATCGCAAATGTAGGAGCACTACCTATAAATTCGACTTCCCTCATACCTACGTGTACTGTCCAAACTGTTTCTAAGATGTAGCGTTAAAATTCAAATAATATTAACGCATAGGAACGCCGGATCATGTTGGATACATAATTTTTTTATATTTCTGTATTCCTAAATGGTTTCATTTTTAATCATATACATACATTTTGTTGTTTTCAAATAGCCCAAGTGGTATTTTAATTGGGTTTTTTTCAGCCGCTTCGATGTCTGTTTAGTCTAACACGCCACTCTCTTGTTAAAACTAAACTGATGAAGACTGGGAGATCTAGGTTCGAGCTCATTCGGGTGCAGCGAGGGCGGAGAGGTTCTTCCTAAATGGTTTTCCACTCTCCCTACACGCTAAATGCTGGTGCACTTCCTCTCAATTAAACCTTTCTAATCCCTAACTCACTAGTGTAATTAGTACATAGGCGTATAACCCGAACAGGTAGTAAGACACGGTGCTAAAAAAAATATACGTTTTTTCCCCTAATTCCACGTTTTAATAACAACCTGGGCCAACCATGTATTTACAATAGTTGGGGTAGGCTTGAGGAAGGTAGAGCTGAAAGGAAAAGTACAGACATTTGCGGGAAAAGGGAGTGTAAAATCATTTAGGGAAACACCTTGGTATAACTGGCTGGTATTCAAACCACGACCTCCCAATCACCAAAAAAAACTATACTTGACAATACTGACGTCTTTGTTTTCTGTAGCCAATGATGAAAATTTATAATTACTATAATATATTATAGATATAATTTAAAAGAAATATACCTGACTTTTCTTAAAGGGATAAGTGAGAAACTATTTAAGGAAAACCACTCTCAATATATCCAACCGAGATTTGAAACTCAGTTACTTCGTCATCGCCAGTTTGGTCTACTGCGAGAGTAGCGCCTTAGAGCACGCGGCCACCGAAGTCGGTGGTGGATTATTTTCTTGAAGACAATACATTTAATACTACAAACTCTAGATTTAGTGGATTAAACTAAACCTGATTAAAAATACACCCAGCAGGGACTCGAACTATGACACTCACATCATCGGCGATCAAGACTATACGAGATTCACGCCTTGTTCCTCTTGCCCACTGGTGCAAGTCCCTGTTCTTACACTGGATATCATCTCTGAGGTAACTGCATGGTTACTATTGAGAGACAGTGTTGTCATCCTCTCGTTTTACTGTGGTCATCTCCCCTCCAATATAAGATAAGTTTGGCAACGCTGGTTAGTCTATTTTGCCAGTATCTCCTTCTTGCCCCAGCACACCACCTTCAGACATAGCTGAGAGCGAGGAGATTTGGCAACGCTTGCCAGTAACTCCTTCTTACCCCAGCACACCATCTTCAGACATAGCTGAGAGCGAGGAGATTTGGCAACAGTTGACTGAAAGAGAGCAAAGGTGAAGCTTTATTCCATAAGACCTGCAGCTAGTTTCCTCAGCGATGATATTGGGTGTACTATAAGCTAAGCGTCACTGAGCGAGAGTATAGGAAGGAGGAGTTTCTCTCATCAGTCAAGATAGTCGAGACAAAAAAAAAAGGGTCGAACCTGAAAGTGGAAGTTTAATCTAAAGTTACCCCGAGTCCGCAAAAAGAGATGAAGGCTTAGAGACAACTAGCAAGCCCCGTTTCTTCGAGGGAGACACGTGCCAAGAACTGCGCGATAGATTACACGCTTAATCTGACGACCAAGGGTGTGAGGAATACTTCACCTCATTTCTTAACACATCTAAAATTAAAATAAAACACTTAATTCTAGGCTTTTAAAATTATTCGAAATCCCATAATATTGTCTATAAAAGCAGTAATATAATCTGTGACATTAAAACACATACATTTTTACCAAGGTAGCACATTCTATATTTATTTTTAAATTTGGGGATTATAAAATAAAATATATGATCTCAGGACTGAATAAGCTCATCCATTATTTATAGTATTAACTTAATAGATGATAATTTAACCGCCAAGATCCCGTCTCACAACACGGTATAGTAACGAAACTAAGCCTGTAATAAATCTCTAACTATACGTCGATTCATGAAACTGTTTCCTGAACGCTACTTAAAACTTGTAAACAAATGGAGTTGAGTCTATTAAATGAATAAATGAAAAATATATTAAAAGTATCCTTTTCTTAATAATCTCACACCTTGTTTTTGTGCAAATTCGGATACACTTAAAATAAACTCTTATTTTTATTTCTATTCCATTATGGTACACATGTGTAAACACACACACGTGTATAAATAATTTACTGTCAAACCATATACAGAGTTTTTAAACAGTAAATACTTGGATAAAATTTAAAAAACTGTTTCGAAAAGTAGGTTTAAATATGAAAATAAATTCAATAATACAGGTTGTTTGGAAACTCATATCACAAACCACACACATAGCTTGTTTGGACCAAAATAAAACTAAATCCCTGAACACTTACCTACGATAAACTATTAATATGTGCCATAAAATTGTGTTCAAAGGCTCGGCGTACAGCGCCGGGATGGCAAGGCTGTTCAAGCATGCGTGTATAACAGGTTGCATAAGAGCTAGGCGCGTGACACTGCACATGTAATAATGGCAAACCCTTTCTGTGATGTAGGACCGTTAATGATGAACCTCGGAATGTATTCGCACTTCTAGATCACTATTAACTGTGGTATGTTCTGCTGCCGTGCTCCAAGATGTCGAGGTGTGTAGTGTCACGCGCCCAAGTCCTATGCAACCTGTTGTACACGCATGCTTGAACAGCCTTGTTCTTCCGGCGATGTACTTCGAAATTTGAACACAATATAGCGGCATTAGGATAGTTTTATGGATACAGGGATGTTGATTTACTTTTGGCACAAACAAGCTATATGTGCAGTCTAGGCTCTGAGTTCTATATAAAAGATAAATAAATACTTTCTAAAAGTCTCATTAGGACCATAGTAATGCGCCTCAACTTGACAAATGCTAGGATAATTATTCCCAAGATGACCATTATCTTGTCAAGTTTCCCAACTGTTCAAAACTAAAGTCTAAATTGCTCGACGGTCCTTCCATTCAAATCCTAACCACTAACTTCCAGCTCTTCTTCCAAGAGATTCGGGTCGTCTAACCACAAGGGGTTCTTACTCTTGTTTTATATCACTCTCGGCAATGAAGAACTTGCTGAAAGCCTTATTTAAATTGGGGTGGGTAGTGGGGTGTTGAGGGTTTAGACCCAGGACAAAATATCTTATCCCGTAGAAAATATTAACAAATCACATAAACAAATTGTAAAAAAATAATACAAATAGTAGTAATCATAAAAATTATGTTGCATCCTGAAATGTAGTGAAATTGCAATCGTTCTTCATTTTCAGTTTTTAATTTATTTAATTTTCGATGTAAAACTTTATAAATATTATGTGTTTATAAAATGTTAACAGTGAACATAAAAGAAACACTTATTTAATTAAAGACAGCCCACGTATTTATAAACATACACTCAGCATCAAGCACCATAATATCAAGCAAGATGAGTGCATTCATGAGCAAATATAGCCTATATGTTTATATGTATGAAAATACTCATTTTGAAACTATGGTGCTTGGTGCTGAGTGTATGTGTACTAATACACGTATTTTGATATTTTGGTACTGTGTGCTGAATATATGTGTATTAATGCACCCGTTTTGATATTATGGTGCTTGGTGGGGAGGTCCTCTGTTTCCTCCTTCAGCTCCCAGAATGTTCTACTGTCCTTCAAGTCGTCCAATATTTGAATCCTCCTCCTTCCTAAGCTCCTCTTTCCCTCAACCTTTCCTCCTATGACGTCGTGTAGAAGACAGTTCCTCCTAAGGATGTGTCGGATCCAGTTTTCTTTGCCCCGAAGAATTACTATTTAGCCTTAAAATTAAACCAGTGCATCTCAATTTTCCAGGATAACGACTAAGAGGCTACAATACATGAGTCTTTATATACAATTTTGATCACATCTCCTAAACTCTTTGATACGAAATAACTTATCATTACAAAGGTGTAGTTCTGTTCTGAATAAAAAAAACTTTTATTTTTGATATATATTTATAAAACCAGTATTTTCTGAGATATTGTCAAATATATTTTTTAAATTGAGGTCCAGGAAATGGGAAATTGATTTTTAATCTCTTTGGCGAAAAGAGATACCACATTTTTCTAGTATATTTCTGCAACCATGTATATTGTTTCGTTCTACATCTTTTACGTGTTTTAAGTGAACATATCAATTTTCAGGAAAAAAAGGGTGAGAGATTCTGTGCAATGTAACGCAATATTTATTTTTTAAAGTCGCGGTAGAAAAAGTGAAATGTTAAAGATATTTTCATCATTACTATAGAGATAAGTAACAGTATTTAAGATTATAATTTATATTAGATAGATTTTGTATCGGGGCAGTTATATGTGTATTTAATATAAAACATACTTAGCATAGTAGATATACTAAAGCACATGCTAATACAAGATAAATTAAATAAATCATAAAATGTTAATCTCAAAAATAAATTCGATTACTAACAAGTTAAAAAATAGGTTAAATATAGGCCTAAATAGTTGTTAATTTAAAAAAATATTCTGTATTTATCATTTGTAATTATATTAATCTCATTTAATTAATACTAAAACATATTTAACTTGAACAAAGAAAATGTATGCCATCATTCTACTCGGTAGTTTAGACCAATTTTTTTGACTTACTCACTATCCTATTAATAATTTTTGATACAAAGCGTTTTAAAATTTTATAACGATTTTCAGCAACTATAATTTTTTTGTTTTTGTTAAGTATGCTAACATAGCCTTTATCCACTATCTGATTATCAACATCGAAACCCATTTCCCTCGTCCGCGCTAAAATCCAACAAATCGTGTTGAAGACCATCGAAGAGGAATCGTCCCCCCCCCCACCCCCCCCACCCATCAGGGGCATTATCACGCTCTGACAGGCTTGCATCAACAGAGATCATTTGATATTATGAACCAACGACACTTTCTAGGAAACCTCTCGCTGCATATAATTGGCCAGAAACGCATCATGGATCCTCCGAGTGGTGTTTCGTAACACATTAACGGACTCGCACGCGTTAACACGCTCCATTTGACACTTCAGCGAGTGCACGAACCCAGGGTAGAGGACCAATGCTCTCTGACATTTCTCGAACCACTGGCGGACATTGTCAGAGCGGAAATCTAGAAACAAAGGACCCTTCTAGAAGGATGACTACCAGAAATCGGAACTTCCTTGTGTCCATTCATATGATTTGTATTTACATGAAATATTAAGGAAAGTTATATTTAGAGGAAGTGTACCCGCGTTTGCGTTAAGAGAAAGGGAAGAATCATTTTGGAACAACCACCATCAGTACACCCGACCAAGATTCGAACCTCGATCTCCCAGTCCTCGGTAGTCTAGTCTACTGCGAGAATAGCGCGTTAGACCACGCCACAGAAACGGGTGGTATGAAATGTGTCAGAATATTGTTTGAAAGCAAAATTGACTGACGTCTATGTACTAATTACACTAATGGGTTAGGGATTGGGAAGGTTTAATTTATAGGAAGTGCACCAGAATTTGCGTGGAGGGAGAGTGGAAAACCATTTAGGGGAAAACCCTTAGTGCTCCCGACCGGTATCGAACCCCGATTTCCCCATCTTCCGCAGTCTAGTCTAACACGAGATTAGCGCGTTGGGCTTTTGCGGCCACGAAACGGTTTATATCAAATTGTTATTTAAATTTTACATAATTATAAATTCATGACTTTTCAGGGATTTTTGTGACTTTTTTTTTTCTCAATTAGTGACATTTTCGTGACTTTCGATACCCGGTAGACACCGCGAGTACACATTAATAATTCTTGCGTCAATCTATCTAACACACAAAGCGTAAGACGACATAATAAAAATATTCATAAATCTCGCTATGAATTTATTGTCTCCTCTAGACAAGGCCTTCTTAAACTGTGGGTCGCAACTCCAAATGGGGTCGCGTGACTGTATATGGGGGCCACGAAAAAATTTGTCAACAGTAAAAGGTTTCTGAACTCTAAACGACCAAAAATGAATCAGAGTTGTTTCTGGGAGCAATCTCCCATGTTGCACCGCGCGACTTCACCGCAGGCTTGGTGGTGAGCACACAGCAAATTGTAACATATCTATGTTAACAGATCGAATTGAAAATTTTACTAAAAAAATAAAGACGTTACCCTAATGGAAGAATAGGACGGAAAATGTTTCTTTAGAAATGTTTACAGCTACAGATGATTTATAATGAAAATAACATTCCCAAAGATTTAACTGTAGGATTTATAATTGATCATCTGAAGTGCACGGAGACAAAGTTTCAGAAAGAATTATCTTCAAATTTTGATTCTTAAAAACTAGATTGATACTCAATTGAAATAAAAAATGTTAAGTCATCTGCCATCAAAAGTTTAAGAAGAATTTACCAAGTTATCAAGAGACATAGGTTTAAAACTTGGTTTTCTAAAAAGCTAAAATGAATTTTGGCTTGCGATTAGGACAGAATTTCCAACCATTTCTGAAATGGCCCTAAACATACTTATTCCATTTTGTACTACATATTTATGCAAAGCGAAGTTCTCAGAAAATTGACGATCATAAACTCAAAATATCGATCAACTCTAAAAAAACACATTGAAGATGCTCCATGCCCTGCTGTATCGAATATTCAACCCAGATTTAATTATTTATGTAAAAATAAACCAGCACGTCCATTTAATTACAATGAAAATTTGCTTTTGTCTTTAATAAAGGGTAACATAATAATATATATTCGAAAGTATTGTTTTAAAATATTTTTTTACTATTTATTCTCAGTAAATGTTTGATTTGCTTATCTATTTTATATGCCTTTACACCCGAGGCCGCGTAAAAATCTCTCGGGCAAAAGGGGTCGCGTTTTAGAAAGTTTAAGAAGTCCTGGGCCTGGGCCCCTCTAGCCATTTAACCACCTGTTATGCCGAATTGATAAAACTACAATTTTGTTTTATATTTCATTAGTCGACGAGATAAAAACCTACACCGTTGTATTCGCAAATGGTGAGCCTCCGAGTATAGAAATAAGTAAGAGGCGAAGAAGAAAGTGTTTGTCCTATTTCTCTTCTTTTGAGAGGGGAGTGGGATTTGGGATTGGAGAGAACTCGTTGAAATCCTCCAACACAAGGTAAACAACAAAGTCAGTCAGCGTTTCTTATCGAACGTATCGCAGAAAATAAGAGAAGGAAATGAAAACGGGAGTTCAAGATAAACAATAAAACAAAGTAGATAAAAGACCCACAAAAGAAAACAGACAAAGACTAAGTTTGCTCATTCTACTGCTTCTTTGTGTGTGTGTGTGTGTGTGTGTGAAGACTTAAAATAGATAAAAGGAAAGGGATCTGCACCCAAAATACGAAAGAGTAATAATTACAATCTCAAGATAAACAAAACATAGGCTACGTTACCTCGTCTTGAACACAATGGTGTATTCATTTTCAGAATTTTCAATTTTTTGTTCAATTTTTTTTATAAAAGTTTAGTAACGTAACACATTATTTGAACGAATTGATAAATATTATTTTTTAATTTATAATTCAAACATACATTTTAAAATATGTAATTTATATTAACCATCGGGAACTGGCACTGTTGTATTATCACAACAGCTATTTTACTTATTAATTATATAATACCTAGCACCGCGTCTTACTACCCGTTCGGTTTACACGCTTAAGTACTAGCTACACTAATCTATTTTAATAATTTCGGAACTCTTCTTTCTTTTTTCTTCGGCTGGCTGGACACGTGTTCGAGCTTCGCTGTGGGCGCGGCGTTCAGCCTGTTAGTCGTATCTTGCGAGAGCGGAGGTCGGTGATAGAGTTTGTTCCGTGTGTTGACCTTCCGAGAGCGGGTTCCCCGGGTTGGTGAGTGTTATTACGTGTAACTTGTTACATTTCAATGATGAAAAGTTTCCTCAATTGTCATCCAGAGATAAAGGAGAAAATTATTGAACTTTTTTGCGCAAATTAAAACAAGAAGAATGGATTTAATTTTTAAATGAATAGATCAAGCTTGAACTGTAAAAATTTAAGTTAAAGTAAGTAAAGTAAGTAAGTTTTTTTTGTTATGATTTTATCAAGTTCCTGAATAAATTTTCTTTTTATACATGTTTTTCCCCCCTTTTACACAATTTTAAAACAAAGGCTAACAAATTTCTGGAGCAGCACCCCCACCAATTTTAGCTACGAGCCGCCACTGGAGCTCTCTATAAGCAGGTTTCTCTTTTAAGAAAATATCTTAGTACTTGAATATATATGTATTCAACCAAACAAATTATATTGGAGAACTTTGCAATTAAATCAATATAGAAAGAATTAAAATAAAAAAAGTAAAAATCATAAAGCTAATTTTTAGGGATATAAACGTTTTTAAATTAGTTGTTTGATTATTTGCATCCTTTTAAACAATGTAAAACTTCCAATTAGAAGAGAGAGAAAAATTTCTGAACAAATTCTAAGTACCTGTAAAAAAAAAAAGTTCAAACGTCTGGTGACAAGAGCTGCCAGATAAATAATGCTTTTGTTATTTTATCGCGTCCAGAGCCGGACAAAGCCGTGGCCTTTGCCATTGTAACCGAGTGTACAGTGTTCACGACTGAAGTGCACATTGTTGACCTGTATTGTTGGTGGCTGATAGGGTACCACGAGGGTTGTAAAGGTGGTACCGCGGGAAGGAAGATATGACCTGAACGTGAACACAGCTCTATCAAACACACCCGTTGATATATTACGACTGCGGGGACACAATGGGTGTAAGCGCCGTTTAGAGAGGCCCTTTTCATGTAATTTTGGTGTGTGTTTTTTTTAAAAGTAAAAGAATATTTTTAGTATTTGTAATTTGAAACAAGAACCCGTCTTCATTTGTGTCCCAACATGTTAGTTATTAGTTTTCTAATTTAAGAGCGTGAACAAACAACATCCCAATAAACTCTGTGTTACAGTCGGCTAGAATTCGTACATTTACACCAACACTACTGCACGTGGATCATTTCTGATTAAACATTAATGGAGGTAAAGAGTTAATAGAAGTTCTTAATAAAGAACATTGTTGAAATATTAAATTATATTTGGATAAAAACTGCATTGAAAAGGCTTTTTTTGACCATTTTATAATGGATTTATAGCTAAAGATTGAGCATAAATCTTCATTCTGTCACAATAGAGACATACTGTAGTTATTAACAAGAAACTTTGTCGCTTTGTCCCCCCATCGTCACCGCGGAGAATTTCGAGTAATCATTCAAATACGAATGCACTGCACACATTTCTGGCATATCGTAGGTGTTTTCTTTTCCCTTCCCTTTTACTCCCACGCGAGCCGGGAGCAGAGTTGGGCCTGTTATGATCAACGTTGTTAAATTCACCATTGGACGGACATACATAACTTTTTCCATGCAAATCCGTAAAAAAAAAAAAAAAAAATTCAACAAGAGCATAAAAAAAAGAGGTCAGCTGACAAAGGTCGTTGTCGGTTTACAAGGCTATGGGGATGGTATGATTTGGAAGGGAATGGTAAGGGTGAGTTATGAAAGCGGTTCCGGCATAGAGGGGGATAGAGAGGGGGTAAAAAAACACGATATAAGGAAAAAAAAAACGAAATGATAAATCTATAAGTCGATTCATCTCTGACGCGGCGGGCTATTTCCCGAAATATCGCACTGGTGGGATGAAATATGTGGAACGATGCCTCGGGGACAAATTCTCTCCGCCATCACCACAGTAGGTTGACCAAACACTAAGGCCATCTTTCAGTTCGATACAACCGAGGAGTGTGAGAGTACACTTCATTTACCCTGAAAGGGTTTGTAGGCTTACCCTGACTGATTACAACTGATGTCGCCATCTTATTGGCTGAAACGCGCGGGATCAAGCGACGACTGTTCGGGGCAGACGGAGTGTACACGTGTGTGCCTGTGATTGGTCTATTTTAAACTTGTGTAGAGGGTGATGCGAGAGAGAGAAACTTCTAGAACATTCAATAATATTCAAGATATTCCACTCAATTGTAATTAATCACATTATATTCTCTGCCCCTATCATTGTGTCCATTGATTTCTCTTGACTTGTTTTTAATACTGGGGATACTCGACGTGTACACTCTGATTCAATTTGGTTATAATATATTATTATTATTAGTATTATTATTAGCACCACGTCTTACTACCCGTTAGGGTTATAATCACTTACGCTAATGTGTAATGGTAGGGTGATTGTTAGATGAAATGGAGGACCTACAGTTTAACGTGGAATCCGAACCACGGTAATTCACAAGATGTCTTGTCAGAGGTGAAGGGAGGGTTTGGTAATCAGATAAATCTGTGCCGGGACCGAGGATTGAACCCCAGCCGCCCGTATAGAAGTCTGACACCTCACCCCTAGACTGCCAGGTCACCGATTATAATATAAATTGACTTACAAACGAACTTAACTTTTAAATAGTTCCCCGAGAGTAGGCTCTCCCTGGATAAAGGGACAAATTTAATTTCACCACTTCTATATATTTTCTCGTATAATTTAGGTATTTAACGTGTATTTTATGAAGCGACTGATTATAATATGAGCACACTCTGTAATTTCTATGAGCGATAGTGAAAGGCTCTATCAATTTCACCGGGAATAATGTTTTCACATACCTTCCAGGATTCTTTTTTTACATGACAAAATCGACATGGGACCGACGGTTTTATTTCCTTCCCCCTCCGAAGGAAGTTGTGCTACGGATTTGTATTGCTCTATAAGACTCCGTCGACCTCGCTTGGGTTTGAACTAACGAGAATCGGGTCGCTACAAATAGCTCTTTATGTATTATATTGTTTTAGCACAGCGTCTTATTACTCATTCGGGTTGTTCTAATTGCACTACAGGATTAGGAATGATCAAGTTTGGATTTAGAATAAGTTTACCCGAGGTTCAAATCCTTGTCGGTTACATTGAGGGTAATTTTATAAAAAAGAAAATGTTTTTCACTCTCCATCCACACAAATGCGGGTACACTTCTTCTAAACTTCAACCTTATTCATCCCTCCCTTACAGCACTCTGGCAGGCAGCCCCCTCAAGGTGGGGATGTAAGGGACGCGAGATAAGACCAGTGTTTTTGCAGTTTTTATAGCAAAACATTTTGTACAAAATAAAAATAAAACTATTACTCCAGCACAAACATAAGAATTTAATTTTCTTCACATGTTGATGTAAACAGCTGTCGTTGATTATCTTTCATAAGTAAAACGGCATTAGATGACGAACTTTTTAAATGAAGAGAAAAAGTTGTCATTAAATTCCAGGACAGCTGTTGAAGTCACCGCGGGAAGAAAAAACTAAACTATATGTTTCTACTGGAGCAATATTTGACTTATTTTGACACATAAAAAAGTTTTTATTCAAAAACTATCAAAACACTGACCTTTTATAGGGTCGGCTACATCCTCCCTTCCCCTTAAGACGTTCATAGTCGGACACGATTTATTAAAACTGATAAATTCATAATATAATGTTTAATGTTTATAAAATAAGCGTCCATAACGTTTGTTACCCTCGGATGTACCTCTGTTTTCATATGGCCAACTTTCCGGTGATGTATTCGAGTGGGTGACAAGCTGTGAAACATATTAAAGCCCGACGGGTCGATATAAACCCATTCTAGCTGTAATTAATTTTTCCTCTAATCACTTTTCCTGCCCTGTTTCGCTATGCGATACTTGACAGTTAAAATTATAATCGAGTCAGATCGAAAAAAACAACAACACACTATTCATAGTTATTAACCTTCCTGTATTATATATGATTGTTTTAAAATTTGATGTCTTACGTTTCTAATTAAAATATAAGATTTTATATTTTTAAATTGGTTAACATTTTGTGAGTAATAACATTTTAACTTCTGTGAACAAGAATATACCACTTCGTGTTTAGTACATTACCACCGGCAGCAGTCCGCTCCGATGGCCGCATGGTATAAGGCGCTACTCTCGCAGTAGATTATACTGACGGTGACGGGGAAATTGAGGTTCGAATCTTGGTCGTGTGAATTGAGTGTTTTACCTACATGGTTTTCCACTATCCTTCCACGCAAATGCTGGTACACTTCCTAGGACGTAGTGCTAAAAAAACCACTGGCAACAGTTGGTAGTAAGAACGAACATCAAGCTCATCGGATCTGGCTTTTAGAGTCGGATCGAAAATAATAATCAAATATCCGCAACTGTAGGAACGTGACAAAGATGTTAGGCTCATATAGTCTGGTTAATGAGATAGTAAGGGTTTGAATCCCTAAATAGGTTTACTCTCTCCATACAAATG
This sequence comes from Timema poppense, assembly GCA_902141375.1. Taxonomy (NCBI): domain Eukaryota; kingdom Metazoa; phylum Arthropoda; class Insecta; order Phasmatodea; family Timematidae; genus Timema; species Timema poppense. Next base: position 131,038 of record CABFOV010001031.1, read on the forward strand.
TACGTACAGATAGCTAGGGGTGCATCTTCTCTAAATGCTTTCAAACAAATCACTATCTTATTACAGTCATTAAAATATATACAGTCCGGACGGGCTGCAGGATGTGGCGAGCAGAAATACCCGTGCCATAAGGGTGTCTTTACGTTTTATTATTATTATTATTATTAGTAGTAGTAGCACCGCGTCTTACTACCCGTTCGGGTTATACGCACTTACGCTAATGTGTAATGGTAGGGTGATTGTGAGATGAAATGGAGGACCTACAGTTTAACGTGGAATCCGAACCACGGTGGCGGCCTGGCATTCCCCACATTCACAAGATGTCTTGTCAGAGGTGAAGGAAGGGT
>CABFOV010001032.1:0-25635 GCA_902141375.1 Timema poppense
ATGGTGCCCCCCCCCGGAACTGCGTCATAAAAGATGTGTGGGTAGTGTGACGTCTTCGGTGGTTCGGTCGGTCGAGTTTAAAAATAAAAAAATAAAACGGTTGCTCACGAGGTTTCTTGTTTAATTCGCCAGTGCTTTTACAGGTTTACCCGGTATAAAGTTTTTAGGAAGTCCGTATTGCTGTCTCAACTCATTCTGAATTAGTTGTCCCATTAAACCCCTTTTTGAGATTTGAAATGGGGACCTAGGCCCTTAAAATATTTTGTTTATTCACCCACTTTAGTTTTTGATCGAGCAGCACACTTTTAAGAAACATTAAGCGAGTCATTTCACTCTGATTTTTGGAAACGATTAATAAAGAATGCTACTGGTATCGGTGAGCACGCGAACTAAGCATCAATCTCGTCTAGTCTGGTTTGTCGGTGACGGGGAAGTTAGAATTCGAATCCCGGCTAGGTGTATGAAGACTTATACTTACTTTCTCATTTCAAAAGAAAGTATAGTGATCGTGAAAAAACCTATCTTGAGATTAATACACATTTTTACTTTTTATGTGACACGAATCCAAAAAGTGGATTTTTACCATTCTTTCTGTGCCCCTGACCATGGATCCAGAACGGTTTGATGAATTTTGTTCAAACTTGATATTTAAATTTAGTAAAGCTTCACCGCTAAACAAATTTTTATTTACTCTAGCCCTTTATTGATGAGTAATTTTGTTTGAATTCCAAATTTTTCCAAAATGGCTCTAGTGATTTTGTTTAAAATGCATAGGATTTATTTGACAGAACAAATAGCACTATATAATTTGTATTTGGGTAAAAATTCGTTGAAGGGTAGTTTACTGATGAGTGGTGACTGATTTTTCAAAATCTTGAAGTATTTTACAAATGGTTCTAATTATTTGGTTCCAAAATGGGTATTTTGGTACAGTTGGTAGTAATTAACATAAAAAAATAGTACTGTATACTTTTTTGGGGGATAAAACCAATGTATGGGTAGTTTATTAATAATGACTGAGTTTTTAAAAACTTCAATAAAATTACCTGAACGATTTGTTCCAAATGAGTATCTTGTTAGTGTTTGACATGACAAATAACACGGAATACCTGGTTTCGGGTAAAAATTCAATAAATGGTTGTTTACTGAGGAGTGATTTTTGAAAAACTGAATTATTTTGAAAATGGCTAAAACGAATATGTTTAAAATGTACTGTATGTATATAGAGTGTTTGACATGAACATGACAATTAAGCTACATACTTGTTTTGTGGCGAAAATTGGCCATGGGTTGCTTGATGACGATTGTTTTTTGTTTAATTAGAATGTTTTAAAAAATTACTTTCGGGATTTGATTCAAAATTGGTATCGGGAAACTATTTTACATATAAATAATAATATGTATTTATTTATCTAAAAAAAAATTAATTTGAGGGTAGTTAATTTACAACAAATTATGAAAAATTCGAATGTTTGGGGATTGAACTTGAAGTTTGAATTCAAAATGTTAATTGTTTTTCATGACAAGAAAACGTTTCGATTTTTACAAATAACAAATAATTTTTGGCTAGTTTACAAATAATTTATTTATGAAAATATGAATTTTGTTAAAAATATTGGAACAATTTGGTCTAAAATATATTTATAAAGAGTGATTATTGTGAATAACAATATGATGTGTTTATTTTTATGAGTAAAACTTATTTAACGGTAGTTTACTAAAAACCTATTTTTGAAAATGGTCTTTGAAACTGACACACAATATGAGAAAGTTTGTGCCATTGGGTCGTACAATTTATTTTATAGGTTTTATTTACCTACACGAAAATTTGGGAATATTTCCTATACATTCTACTTTTCTCATCCCCTGTATTGGTATTAAGAGGCGGTACAAAAATAAGTAAATAAATAAATAAAGGATATATATTCTGACCACCACCTAAAAAGTTTACAAGATCCACTTTAATGGATTCACACGCCAGGCCATATACACTTCTAACATATCGTTAAGATTTTGATGGAAATTTAATTAATTTTTTTATTTATCTTTATATTCTTTAGGACAAGTTTCATAAAACAAATAATTTCTCAAAATAATTTTTAATGTTTAATTATTTACATTATTATTAATTTAATAAAAGCATTGTAAAGATATAAAATCTGTAAAACAGTACGATCTACACTTGTTATTTAATCAAATTTCTATCATCCGACACCTTAGTTCAGTCGGTAGTGTGTCTGTCTAACAAACAAAGGATCTCGGGTTCAATTACCGGTATGGGTGAAAAATGTATCATTGGTGAAATATGGGTTCCCCCTTTTACAGTGATGAATTATCAGCCGGGGGTTGGATGTTGTGTTTGTTATAGATTTCAGTTAGTTTATAAGTTGTATGCTGATATAATCAGTCGGTTAAGAAAGTGCACGCAAGTAAAATACGTCAAATAAAAAAAAATTATATGCTCAAGTGTTACATTATTGCATTTCCCTATAACAAACTACATTTAATAATTTAATTATAGTTAATATTTTCTTGATATTTAATTGAAAATGAAGATATGATAATATTGAGTCGTAAATGATCAAAATTTTAATAATGAATTATTATTATTTTTATTGTTATTAGCACCGCGTCTTACTACCAGTTAGGGTACATGCACTTACGCTAATGTGTGATGGTAGGGTGATTGTGAGATGAAATGGAGGACTTACAGTTTAACGTGGGATTCGAACCACGGTGGAGGCCTGGCATTCCCCACATTTACAAGTTGTGATTAATACACGTCTTATGAGACAGAGGTGAAGGATGGGTTTAGTAATCAGATAAATCTGTGCAGGGACTGAGGATTGAACCCCGGACCCCCAGCACAGAAGTCTGGCACCTTACCCCTAGACCATCAGGTTACCTAATGAATGGGTTATTGTAATCTATACTTCTGGAAACTTAAACAGTCTCTTTGTGTCATGCACTTGTCCTGGAAGTTAATATGTGTCGCTTGCATTCCGCTATTTTCGTGGCTTATGACGTCATGAAACATATAGTAAGGTTTTTTTTTATTTAAATTTTTTGCAATAACATGTTTTTAAGCCAAACTGTTAAAGTATGAATGGATGTTTTTGTAACCCCCCCCTCTGCCCATTACCCTTATGAAATTGAATGCTAAATACGTGACTTGAGTCTTGTATCGCTGAGCTCGTTACAATTTTTAATAATCTTTTCAATGAAAATCAAAGACCATGAGAATTTTATTTTTCAGAACGTTTTCTATAGAGCGTTGTTTATAGGAATACTTAAAAACAAAAGTTCAAACGTTTGAGAATCATATTTACGGATAGGTCATGCAGTGATGGGGGGGGTGAGGGTGGAAGGGGAGGGGTGTTCGGTTTAGCTGGTTGGCTTCCAAGCGGGCGTTTGGCCCAGTTTTGACTCACTCGACGCTGACGCTTCCTTTACAAAACGAGTCACCAGGAGAGGTTGTTTCTGTTGGACCAGGAGGTGGGCAACATATATTTCAATGTAGCCACAGGTGTGCGAATGAAAGGTGAGATTCACCGTACCATGTAGAAATTGAGAAATCTATCATTTGAAACCAAAACACACACTTTGAACAAGTTTATTCAAGGCAGGTACACTTTTGACTAACTGCCACCGACGCAAATGAGGAATTATTTCTTTTTTCATCACAGAGTCTTACTACCTGTTCAGGCTATACGCTTATATGATAATATTTTAATGGGGTAGGAATGAGGAAGGGAACATTTTAAAGGTAATTTACCCGCATTTGTGTGAAAGGAAAGTGGGAAACCATTTAGGGAAAACCACTCTCAATACACCCGACCGGGACTCGAACCCCGATCTCTTCCTCATCAGCAGATCAATCTGACAAGATGGTGACGCCTTAAACCATTATACCACTGAAGAGAGTATGATGAAAATTATTCATAATGAAAATGTAACACAATTTAATACGAAATTTGACAATATTTTTGTGTGACAAGTTGCAGTAACATTGGCTTATTAACTAAACTCAATGAACATGTGAAATGCTCCCAATGACACGGAGAATATATCAAGTTACAATCAGCACACGCCGTCAAGAAAAAGTGTATTTTAGTGTGGGAGCTGGCAAACTCAAGTTCGCCACGCTTCCACGGCCGATTCGCCACTTGTGGCGATTGGTAAAATGGTTTCCCACCACGGTATTAGACCCGCTAGAACACAAGAACCCATTTCAGTGGCCAAACGGTCTAAGACGTTCCTCTCGTGTTAGACTGCCTTGCTGAAGACGGGGAGATCGAGGTTAGAGTCCCGGTCGGGCCTTCTTAGGGTAGCTTTTCCTAAATGGTTTCCCACTTTCCTTCCCTGTAAATGTGTGTATAAGCTTATTACCACTAAAATGCTTCCTTCCTCATCCCTACCCCATTAGAGTAATTACCATTTATGCGTATAATCTGAACAGGTAGTAAGACGCGGGTGACTTCGCGGTCTAGGGATAAGGTGTCAGACTTCTGTGCTGGCGGCCGGGGTTCAATCCTCGGTCCCGGCACAGATTTATATGATTACCAAACCCCTCCTTCACCTCTGACAAGACATCTTGTGAATGTGGGGAATGCCAGGCCTCCACCGTGGTTNCTCCTTCACCTCTGACAAGACATCTTGTGAATGTGGGGAATGCCAGGCCTCCACCGTGGTTTGGATTCCACGTTAAACTGTAGGTCCTTCATTTCATCTCACAATCACCCTACCATTACACATTAGCGTAAGTGCATATAACCCGAACGGGTAGTAAGACGTGGTGCTAATAATAATAATAATATTAATAGTAAGACGCGGTGATAAAAGAATATGTGTATCTGTGTTACGTAGCACCGTGATGTAACCTCCTCCCCATGTAAAACCATATAACCATTAGATCCCTACCCTCCCATCAAAAGCGTTGTTTGGTTTATGGATGACCCTTTAGGTCAACTCGATGAACGTATTAATTATTTTACCTTAGTAAGGTTTTAATATTAATTACCTTAAAAAATGTAAGAGTCCCAACTATAAAAATAACGAAAGCCCCTTCATCATTAGTCGCATGCTCTAACGCGTCACTCTTGTGTTAGACTGTTGTTTTTTCATAAATGGTTTCCCACCCTCAACCCCGAAAATTTGGGTAAATTTACTTTCACATTACGTTAGCGTTGTTAATGTATGCGTATAACCTGATCGTGTACTAATGTGGGCTAAAAATATAAACACGAAAGTGCCTTTAAACGATTCTTTACACATATTTTTTAGCATCATGTCTTACTACCCACTAGGGTTTTACCATTATGAACTACACTAATGGGTTAGGGATTAGGGTTGAATTTATAGGAAGTGTACCCACATTTTCTTAGAGAGAGAGAGAGAGGGAGAGTGGGAAACCATTTAAGAAAAACCACCCTCAGTACACCCGACCGAGATCTAACCCCGATCTCCCCATCATCGGCTAGTCTAGTTTATTGCGAGAGTAGCACCTTGGACCATGTGGCCACCGAAGTGGGTCTTTTTTTCATTTGCCACAACAAAATGTAATTCCTTGAAACCTTAGTCAGAGGTGGTTTCTCTGACTAGAACATACGCACATGTTTATGTGTCGTAACTCATAGCTCGCTTCAAAGCTATGGCCTTCATTTCCGGTTGATTTTGACTTTAAATGTTTTGTTGTGAAACGATATAGCACAGTTGACCTTTGTGTGGATTTTACTATTTTAAAATCGTGGCTTCTCGAAACACCACGAAAACGTCCGGTCTAAACGATTGCAGTTAGGTTTTATTTCTGTTTTTCAGATAGCAAAATAATGGTGAAATGCTTCATGGTTGGTTCATTTATTTATTTTTATCACCGTATCTTACTACCTGTTCAGGTTATGCGCATTTTATAGGTAATCTGCCCTCATTTGTGTGGAAGGAGAGTGGGAAACTATTTAGTAAAAACCACCCTCGATCGACCCAACTGGGATTCAAACCCCCAATCTCCCCGTCATCAGCAGGCCACTCTAGCACTATAGTGACGCCTTAGACCAGTGATTACCAAACCCAGGGTCGCGACCCTATTGAGGGTTGCAAGGACGTTCCTGATGGTCACGGGAAGGTCTTAAGAAAAAAATAAGTATGTCAAGAATTATGAAATATTGCAATTAAAAATTAATTGTGAAACTCAGTTGTTATGAAGGATTACTTATAAATACTGATTATAGCAAAATGATACGGAAAAAAAATAATTCATATCCACTTGACACAGGTTCGAGTCGGTCACGTTCAACACGGCAAAGCACCCAATGCAGATCTTTGAAATATCAAGTCTAAGGTACGGGCTACCGAATATAAGGCATTCATGGACTAAGTTTACCTGGATGACAGCTCGAAATGTTACTAGAAGTAATCCCTAATATATCACTAGGCCAACAGCTGACATCTATCACTTTGGATGACTGTAATGAAAACATATGGTAATATATTAATGTGATAGTTAACCACAATGATTTAGGCCAATATTATTTATATATTTATTTGAGGTCGGACACAAAAGTTTATTTATCGTTTTATTCCACTTAAAAAAATATTCACACCACTTTCACAAAAACTTCTAACGAACATAGCTTCAAAATGGCGACTGAAGAATTTAAACCATATGATTGAACATAACGGTAAACAAGTTTTTTACAATGATGCAGACACGCAGTTGATGAAAATATTTTATTCAGTTAAATATTTCAAAATACGATAAAATAATCATAAAATCATTTATTGTATGTAAAAAAATGACAACAATTTTCTCTTTTCCAAGTAAATACGATGCCTGTATTAAAAGGTATTGATGTGTGCACTATATTACACAAAATCAAAAACGTTCCAAAACGAAAAATAAGTACTTTTAATTATGTTTAAAATATTGTTTCGAGTTGGACAAAAAGAAATTATTTAAAAAAAAGAAATAGTATGAGAAAACTTAAGTTTACGTTATTTTAAATGTAATATATAACAGGTAATTAAAGATCTTTACATTTATAACAAAACTGTGATCTTTTACAAGTGTTGGCAACCCAAAACCTAAACATATGATTTTCAAACTGTAATCCAGGTAAAAACCTATCGTGAATGGAATATATATCCACTACCTTCTTCTCCATGGTGGGTTGATTGCATATTATTAGCCAGACATTCTGTATCCAACCCTTTATCTGACAAATTGTATCGCATGTTGACTCCCTTCACAATACAGAAAGAGAAAAGAAACGAAAGTTCAGGAATCAATGTCTCGTTCAGTTGTGCGAGAGTTTTACAAGGCCCTTTTCCAGGAACATAATGGACCATAAGGTTCACGTACTTAGTTGTTACAGCGATTAAGGAGCTGTATTACTATTAAGTATTTTATTGTGGCAAACACAAAACAAGTGCATTTTGCTTATGCCCAGAAAACATATTTGCTAGTGATTGGTGGAGGGTTGTGTGTGAGGTTTTGTGTTTAGTAATTTATTAACCACCCCCTTCGGTGGCCGCGTGGTCAAAGGTGCGATTTTCATAATAGATATACTGTCTAAGACGGGTAGATTGGGGCTCGATCTCAGTCAGATGCACTGAGGATTGTTTTTCCACCATCCCTCCACGCAAATGCCAGTGCACTTCTCAATTAAACCATCCTTATCACTACCATATTGATGTAATTAGTACATAGACGTACAACCCGAATGGGTACCAAGATGCTGTATTTAAAAAAAATGAATCTAAGAGGGAGTGTCGAAAGGTGTCTAGTTGGTCTTTAAATTTTGTCTGATTAAAAATATATTTACACTAATCCTATTAAAGCTTTTAATGAATTCAATGAACTTAATTTAATAAACACTATTTATGAAAATAATAGGCACTTGAAGCTATACCATATTTTTCTTTAAAATGGGCATATCTCACAGATAGAAAAAGTTAGTGTATCAACTTTCACGTATTCGTACGTAAAACTGTGTAATATTACACCGTCATTTTTGATAGATCTTATAAAAAAAACTATTTTTTAATATTTAATTAATGATACAGTATAATGTTTTCGATGTTGATCACAATAAATATATTTTTGTATTTTATAAAAGATACTTCAAGTTTCAATTCGAAAAAAAAAAAGTATAATTATTCCGCTGGACTTTCGTGTTGAGTTTAGGGTCACGATTAAAACCGTTTGAGAAATACTTCCTTATACCATTTGACTACTGAAGCGCGTTCCTTTTAAGATTCGGATCGACATCTCGAGGTTTTGCAAATCTCTCTTCCAAGTAGATCCATGTATTATAACCTCACTAGAGGTGCGCTCCTGTAGCTATGACAATCACCCCACCCACCCCCCTCCCCCTCTTATACTTCAAGCTTTCATTGGGTCCTTACATTACACAGTTAATCCAGGCAGGCTCACCCCCTCCCCCTAATCTTGTCAACTTTTTTGCTTACTACTCAACAAAAGACAAGCTATTACCGATGTACTCTCCCAGGAGTGATGCCGAGTTTTGCACCACAATCTCGGGGTTTGATAGAATGACTTCCAAAGTCAAAGGGCGAGGGCTTGAATCTCTTTCAAAGTATAATAATTTAAAGTACAATATACTGTAATTAATGATTTCATCATTAATTACAGTATATTGAGACATATTTATTTAGTTTATCTATTACTGTAGAAATATTTATAAATATATTTTATTCCCAATATTACAAAAATATAGCCATTTTTTTAGTTTTTTCAATGACATAGTTTTTACGGTCGCTACTTACGCTAATTATTTAAATATAATATGGTATAAGGAAGTTAAAATTAAAATAAGTGCACCACAATTTGTTTGCACATAAGATGGAAATACCAAAGTGAAAACCACACTTTGTTCCAGGTGAGAGGCGGTTAAAAAATTTGGAAATATTAAAAAAAAAAGTAGCTAAAGTTATGTGAAAAATTGTAATTTCTTAAATTTTATTTCTATTAAATAGAATTTACATACTGCACGCCTACCTCACTTTACAAATAGGCCCTATTGTTAACTTTTTTGAACACCATACTAACAAGAACATTGCATTCTAAAATCTAAAAAAAATCTTAATTAAAAAACTTTGTAAGCCATGTTTTCATTCAAAATCATAAATTTATTATTATATGATTTTAAGCCATATATAACTAAGTTTTTTCATTTTTGTTGCTACATTCAGCACACAGGTTATTAACGGCTTAATCTGATTGGATAGAGATGAGGAAGTTAGCTAAGAGGAATTGAACTCGCATTAGCATGAAGTGAAGATTGGAAAACCAGAGTGATAAATCACTTGTGGATAACCGTTAGATATATATTAATATATATATATTATGTAAATATATATTATGTAGATATATATTATATATAAATATATATTAATATATATTATGTAGATATATATTACATTATTACATATAAATATATATTTTTGAAAAACCACCTCCAGTTCACCTGACCGAGACTCGAACTTCGAACTCCCCGTCCCCGGCAGTCTAGCACTACACGGAGTAGTGCGTTAGTTAGCTACGCCACAAAAGCGGGTGTCAGCAATTTCACCTCTCCTTACAAAACCAATGTTATAAAAATAGTTTTTATCTAATCAAGGAAACAATGTTTATGTAAATTATTTATAAGCTAAACAGAATAGAACCTACTCTATAAAAAAATCTTTTGACATACATCATGCAAATATATCACAGGGAACATTTTCAATAGCTCAGGTTTGGAGGTAATCGTAGTAATAAAGTGAAAGACAATTAGTGTTAGGTCAAGGGTTTTACCTGAACAGGATTTAAATGTGGTGAGGGAAGAGGGAGGAGAGGTAGTTCGGATAACAGACCAATCTAGCGGGAAACGGCTGAACTTTTTCAACAGTTTAGGCATGATTTAATTTAAAAATACCAAATTTTGTTTAAATCATTGTATTAAAAATATTTTTCGTGTATGATAGAACATTATCTTACTCTCTATAACAATATGATATCTTCAAAACTATTTTATTGTTTTTTGTGTTTTATTTAATTTTAATTTAATCAAAATTATGTCTTATTGTAACTAAGTAAACATTAACTTGTAACATTTTTTATAAATATAGTTCATATTAAATTTACAAGTTAAATAGATTGCAAAAAACCGCATGTTGTTATTATGTATAGTTTTTGAGAAAAAGGCTATACAATTTTAACGTTCTTATATAGTAGGTGTCCATCCGAATCTTAATTTAACTTATTCTAATGACAATGGTAGCAAGTATACAAAGCCCAAGGGAATTAATTCGATGTGTATAAACAGAAATGCCTCCTGCCTGTAGGGGTAAGGATAAGCTTTGGTGGAAAGAAATGCCTCCAGCCTGTAAGGGTTAAAATGAGTTTGGGTGGAAAGAAATGCCTCCCAACTGTTAGGGTAGAGATAAGCTTGTGTAGAGCGACATGCCTCCCACCTGTAAGGGTTAAAATGAGCTTGTGTAGAATGAAATGCTTCCCATATTCTAAGGTTAAAGATTTGATATAACAGAGTTACTGGACGTTTGTCTATGTTCAAAAGTTTTGTGGTTGTCTTTCAAACTATATGAAATAAGAAAATCAGCGCTATAATTTCTAGTACTGTTATTTTGTTATATAATGGTCGGTACGGGCTGTGATGTAAGATTCGCCCTGGTGGGCCACTCGTGGCAGGACGAGCCACACGTGGGTGACGTCTGACTAACCGGAGTGCGGAAGATCTCAATTCCAGTCAATTGGCTGGATGTGAAGTTGATTCTATCTCTTTGTACGACATTAGCATCTTTAAGTTCTTCTTGAACTTGGAAAGTATATAAAAAATATACATATGCTTGGAATTAAATAAAAAAATTATTAATCTGTTGATCCGTGTAGTTGTGGATGAGGTTCAAATGCCATTGTCATTTATTCTGGTTTTCCGGTGATGGGGAGATCGGGGTTTGAATCCCGGGCGGATATGAAGAGGGTGGTTTTCCCTGGTTTCCTCCTCTACGTCAACGCATATACGGGTACAATAATATTAAATTGTACCTTCCTCATCCCTTACCAATCAGCGTCATTAATTTCTAGGTGTACAACCGGAACGGATAGTGAGACGTGGTGCTAAAATATATGTTTTAATTTAGTTTTATTTATGAAAAAAACATATTTTATCTATTTTATTTCTTTAGTTAAGGGGATGGATCACCATGAGAGATGAGCGCGGCCGGTTTCTAAGTCGATTTCTCTGTACCCGATTACTAAGAAAACTACTATACACATTTGAATCAAATATTTACTACTGTAAAGATCAATTCACTCACGTGGTTTATGGTTTATTCATATCCACCCATCCAATTCAAATTTAAGTTTAAAAAATTAATTTAAAGAACACCGCATAAGACAAACTGGTCTTGTTATTGAAATGTGGGATGACTTAGGCTAAAATGTTTTTTCATTATATTACAATAAACTAATTTCTCTATCATTTATTATAATTTAACGCCAATTAAAAATTAAATATTTGTAAGCAACTTTGTTGAAATGATTTTTAGATGATCGGATTTTTTTGGTTTAATGTTTTTTTTTAAACATCTGCAGACAAAGCACAAACCTAGAAAATATGATTGAGAATAACTATCCTTTCGTTTTTCAACATACATATTGTTCTAAACTAAACTAATACAGTTTTATTTTATTTCAAAAAAGTGTTGTGGTGCTGTATGCTGCGACCTATCGGTGTAAGGTTGAACAAGATGAGCCTCTCGTGAAAACTCAAGGCAGTGATGCCAAGCGTTGCGCTGTGATCCATAGATGTTAGCAGGAATAATATCAACTTGATTATGTTCATTTATGAAATCTGTTGTGTGAATACGATCTTTTTTCGATGGAACCCATTTTTGTAAAAAGAGATTGAAGAAAATAAAATAAAAAACTACTTTATCTCTCAACCAGACGAAAGAAAAATAAAGGTTCTTATCCTGTGAATTAGATATATTTTTAAATATGCTATGAATTTATTATCGTTTATGCATGGAAAATACAATTTTATTACTGTAATTTATAATTCATCCATTAATTTCTTATCATGTGCGTAGAATACCTAATTAATATAATTACGGGATCCACTTTGGTAACTGCATGATCTAAGGTACTACTCTTGCAATAAACTGGACTGCCGAGGACGGGGATCGGGGTTCAATCCCAGTTGGGTGCTATGGGGTTATTATTTCTAAACGGTTTTCCACTCACCCTCCACGCAAATGTGAATGTATGTCATCTAAAAGCAATCTTACTCTTTTCCAACACATTAGCTTAACTAGTAGGTTACATCGGCATGAAACCTACACGGGCTCGGTTCACTTAGGTGCACCAATCAAACACTTTGGCCCTACCTTTGGTAATCTGATCTGTAAACAGGAAGGGGAGGGGGGAACACAAATGCTAAGATGAAGATGTTACTAAACACATATAAGAGTGTGCACTGTAAAGATTATTTCCATGTTAGTTTTTTGTTTTTGTGATATTAGAATTGTTTTTGTGATATTAGAAATGTTCACTTATTTACTTCAATGTTATCCGTAAATTTACAATAATGAAGTAGGGTGTATAAGAAATACGGCAATTTAGAGAAAGTGTTCCTACATTTGCGTGGAGGGAATGAGCAATCATAAGGAAAAACACCTCAGTTGACACGGCCAAGATTCAACGGAAATTTGTAGCACAGGTACCTAATTAAAAAAAATTAAAAACATAATTTTAAGTGTGTTCATTGCAGGAGTTTTGATGAAGGACATTGAATGTATAAAGCTGTATAATGCATCCATTATTATATACTATGTGTAGCAAAAATTATAAAATAGCTAGTGATATGTAGATATTATGAACACCCCTGACACAAAAGTTATTGATAAGGGACACATAGGTGATAAAATTATCATGCTTCAATGTAAAACTTGTGTGTAAACCAATCACTCTTGGTCAAAATCGATAGATAGATATTTTCCATACAATTGGGCGAGAATTCATTTTTTGCAGTATAATTCTAGATGTTTTATTGTAATTTTAAATACTTATTTTTGGAGTAAGTATTAATAATTTTTGTAGTAGAGGCAATAAAGGTTACTTATGTAATATTTATTCTGTACAAATTACCCATTTTTTTAAATGAAATGTTTCTTTTTGCAGAAAATTATTTTATATACTATCTTCAAATTTGAATATCTGTATATATATATACACACATATATATATATATACATATATGTATATACTCATATTTTAAGTCAGAGTCGGTGATGTACTTCACGTGTGGAAATCATCAGCTACATGTGTGTGAGATCAATTAAGATCACGAGCTATCAGATAACGCAGCAAACCTTGATTCGGGAAGGCTTTACGCTTATAAAAGTACAATCACAACCGTATGGATGCGTACATCATGATGGATCTTAATTTATCATATATACGGAGCTGACGATTTCCGCACGTCTGTCACAGACCCTGCCTTAAAAGATGAAGGGAAGAATGATCCCGGGTATGGGACGAATCCTGGATAGTTCAGTGGATAGAGCATTGGAGTACTAATCCAAAGGTCCCGGTTTATATTTCCGTACCCACGTGTCATTTTTCAAGTTAAAGAATGTGATATTTTGATGCAACTATAACCGTAATTAACAAATATAATTGCTTAGCTATTTAATCCAAAGGATAAACGGTTAAAAGTGTATTAGGATCATCTTAGTCACTGACAATATGGACCAAACTATTCTGTAAGTTTGACTAATTGAAGGGATAAACACCACCACGACCTAGGTCGTAGTTTTATTCCCGACGAACCACGGCTTACAACATTTGCAGCAGCAGAAGTAGCTGACATATTCCCCTAAGGACATGTTCCCAACTGTCATATGACAGTTGAGTGTGTGGTGGATGCTCCAACTCGTAATTCACAATTGCCTTCTGGAATCTGCTAGAAACTATCATCTCGCAAATGCTAGACAAGTGTGCGAACCACCTAAAGCGTCATTGGTTTTTTTAATTTATTTTAATTTAAATTCAAAATTTAGACTTTTTAGCTCGTCAGAAACTTGCTAATAATTTTTGCTTACATTTTGTTACAACAAATCTCAAACAAATTCTTAAATGATGCGAGATTTCTAAACGCCTGCAACGCGTCTCACTGCTCTACCATTTAACACCCTTACTTACTTACTCTATGAAATTAGGAAATCGAAAGTTAATTGCCACATTACAAAAGCACGCCACCTATCCCTTTCTTGAGCTAGTTATATATCCTGCCTACCTCATTACATCGTATACCTAACTTGAGATATTTATATTCAGTCCCCCTCGTTACACTCTATCCCTATCTTGAGCTAGTTCTATCCAGTCCACCTCATTACACCGTGTCTCTTCCAGGTCCACTCTAATATTGCCCTTCCATCTGCGCCTAGGTCTTCCAATGGTCTCTTCCCATTGGGTTTGCCAGTCAGTACCTTGAACACGGTTCTAGATTCTTTTATTTTAGTTAAATGTCCTGGCCACCGTAATCTACGAGACTTTATTAATTATCCTAACAATGTCTTGTGATGAGTACAGGGTATGTAACTAACCATTAATTATATGATTTACTTCACTTCCTGATAGCCCTATCCCTCTTTGAACCCACTATCTTCCTAAGACCTTGTTTTCGAACACCCTGAATCTTTTCTCGTCGTGTAAGGTAAGAGACTACGTTTAGCACCTATACATAGCACTCTCAACATATTTATTTATATTTAACAAGAATATACTATCAAATAAGTGAAACTTCAATTAAAATTATAGTTTATTTGAAATAGAAATGAACATATCCAGGAATGTCTTCAACGTCTATTTTAGAACAAAAGTTTGTTGAGTTGGCCTCCCAACAAGGAAATAAAATTTCAAAATTAATTCAAAACTAGCTTATACAACCAAAAGCTCATTTAGTTTGTTTTTCCACTTCAAGGGAGAATGGAGTTCAAATTTAGGCTAGTTGTACTAGCGGTGGTTTTCAAAAATAATTGTCCATATCTCCTTCACACAAATTTGGGCACCTTTCCTCTTTATGTTACCTTCTTTATACCCATCCCAGCGGTGAAATTAAACGGAGATAGTAAAACGTGATCAAAAAAAAGTTGGCCTAGATAGAGGACCACATTGGGGAAAGTATCCTTGATTAGTTCAGCAAGTCGTCAATGAACTCCAGACCCCCGCGTTAGAGTCAGGCGTTATGACCACTCGCTTAACCCTATCGGCCTGTAATTTTTTTTAATCTAGAAGTGGAGCAGTGTCCTGTCATTTTGAACTCGTCTTCCTTTCGTTCACCTAGTGCAAACAACTTTTGACATTATAGTGGCTTCGATACAAATTTGGAACGGATCCCCAAGAATATTTAACCACATTAGCTAATGTGAAGTTTGGCAACATCTCCGCACGTTTTGTTGGGCGCATTTGTGCTTTGGGAGGCATTTCATTGGGGAGCTTAAAGGTACCGTAAGGCCACCCTTTTTAGTAGATATAAAAAACTAAATATAGAGCAGGGGTTTTCAACCTTTATACGTTTGCGTACCCCTTCATTCATTAATAAATAAATTATCAGTTGAACCTCACAGACTTCTCTCTCTTTTATCTTAAAATAGAGACAGGCACTAAAACCTCGTAATATAAATAAAACGAAATAATGTACATCGTTGCAGAAACGCTACACCAACGAGTATATATGAAATAATATACAGTGGTACAGAAACTTTGTGTAAAGAGGAATATATCTGTCCACCAAAGAGCATAACAATAAATTCTAATTTCTAAGTTATTCATAAAATATTGATTACATGTTTGGCTATAGCTCAGAACTATTATAAAAATATGTTTTAAATACAATCTTTTTATTTTCAATAGTAGGGTCTACTTCAACTTTACAACGATAAGTTATTATGTATCTGAAATATTATTGGCGATATGATCCAAATTGGACATTTTCTGTAATGTAAAGTACCGTAAAGTCATTTTATAGGAAAATGAGAATATCCGTTTATGTATTATGTTAAACAATGCCTGGATACCAAATTTAATCGAAATAATTGGAGCGGATTTATAGAAAATAGATTTTATCTCGTTTTGCCATTCAGGCTTAAGGTGGCCATTTTGAGCACTGATTTTATCTCGTTTTGCCATTCAGGCTTAAGGTGGCCATTTTGAGCACTTACTATTATGTCAAGCAGCCCCACATTACTGGAGTACAAACATTTGTATAGCTCAGTAATAAGGTCAAATGGGGTACATATTTGTATGGACCTTTTCATTGTGTTTGACTCATCGCTCATCTGTTCATCCCTGAAGTGGGGCCCACATGTTAGGGTACACCTTCTTCGGGTTATACGCTTTTTTACTAACCACGCTAATGATCTTAGAGATTAGGAAGGCTATTATTAGAGGAAGTGTACCCACATTTGCGTGGAGGAAGAGTGGCAAACTATTTTAGACCATTCAGTACACCCGACCAAGATTTGAACCTCTATCTCTCCCTTCATGGGCAGTCTAGTCTACTGCTATAGAAGCGCGCTAAGCCATGCGGCCACCGAAGCGGGTGTGATGATATTTATGAACAAGGAAACTGCTTGTGTTATTACTTGATGTAACCTTGTAAATACCTTTTGACTTTATCACCCACTTCACAAAGTAGTAAAGTCGCATGTGGCTTAAACACATCAAATATTTCATTAGCTTCAAATAGAAGTGAGCGAGAATTTTGAGATTAAAAAAAAAAATGTTTTTTTTTACAAATCCTGTGAGGAAGGGAATCGGGATAATGGGGGGAAATAGAATGGTGGGGGGAGAAAGAAGGTTGATTTTTTTTTTTGCAACTCGTCTTACTACCCGTTTGCTATATTCTCATCTCTACACCAATGAAGGTAAAGACGGAAAAAAGAGCTATCGGGAGTAAATGTATTCGCATTTGCATGAAGGTAAAGTGAAAAAAATGCCAAAAGAACCACCCTATGTACACACGACTGGCATTCGAATCCTGACCTCCACCACACTTCCGGCTTACCAAACGATTTGAGATTAATATTCTGTCCGCCTTCCCAACGATGCAAGTACGCAAAGTTTGATAAATAAAACTGTTAATAAGTTCGAAAGTTAAAATATACTCGCATAAACTCACATATTCATCATAATGCGTTTATTGGGTTTTAATAACACCTTAGTTCAGTCAGTAACATGTCTGCTTATTGAGCTAAGGGTCCCAGATTCGAATCTCAATATGGTCCAAAGTGAATTAATGGCTGGGTAGTGTTTGATTTAGGTTCTAGATCTAAGTTAAAGTCGTATACTTAAATAATCAGACAGGCCAGAAAATGATCGCTAAACAACTCAAATAAAATAAAAAATAAAAATATTAAAAAGGTTAATTTGTAAGAATGGCTTAACAATGGCTTGCTAACTTAAATTATACACATTTTCTAAAATATTGAATTTAATAACATCATTTTATTGAATATTAAAAATAATTAACCACCACTTCTACAACAAGTATATGTAATTTACGTTCTAAATTTAAGGTGGGGATGCAGGGGACGCGAGAAAAGACCAATTTTTTTCGCCGTTTTATATCAAAACTTTTTTGGCCAAAATAAATCAAATTTTGCTTCAAAACAAACAGAGTTTAATTTTCTTCACATGGTTATATGGCCAGTTGTTGAATATCTTTAATTATCATAGCGACATTATATGATACACTTTTTTAATAAAGGTAAAACGTCATTAAATTCTAGGACACCCTTGACAGATATTCAACAAATGTTGATATCACAACGGGAAGAAAATTAAACTCTACGTTGCTACTGGATAAATATTTAATCTATCTTGAACCAAAAGAGGTTTGTTATAAAAACTGCTAAAACACTGACATTTTCTCGCGTTCCCTACAACACCACCTTACATTATTACTTTTGCACCAGTTAAGTGGGGGGAAGGGGGGAGGAGGAGAGAGGGATGAGCTAATGATCTAGATCTGGCATTTCGAACTTATCTTACCTCTGCTTTCCCAGCGTTTGGATGAATTCATTTCTGAGGTCAACAGTCCACATATTATATTTTATCTCCACGGCTTTATTTTCGCCTTAATCACCACAAACACTTCACAAGCTTTACAGAGTGGTAACGCGAATTGCATAACATATATAACTGTGGCGCAGGAAACTTCGAGACATGTTTCGTCAAATCTTTAACTATTCTCATACTGTATTTATTAGGTCTCTTTTTATCTGTATTGCTTTATTCAGACAAACTTTTGACTCAAGGTGGGAGTGTAGGTAACGCGAGAAAAGGTAAGTGTTTTTGTAGTTTTTATAGTTAAACTTTTGTCTTGCCAAAATAAATAAATGTTACGCCAGTACAAACGTAGAGTTTAGTTTTCTTCACATGGTGATATAAACAGTTGTGGAATATCTGCCATGGATATTAGTATTTGATGATAATCTTTTTAAATGAAGAGAAAAATCTATCATTAAATTTAGATATTCAAGAACTGTTGATATCACCATGTGAAGAAATTATTCCCGATCAGAAGCGGATCCAGGGGAAGGGGGAAGTTAAGGGGATTCCTCCTCCCACCAATGTTCAAGCGAAGGATGAACAATTGGAATTTAATGAAACAAATAGCCGAAACTATTGTTAATGCATTTTAGTGGGGATATTCACATGTTTATAAGCTGACGACTTCCGCACGTCCATCTTAGGCTCTGCCTTAAACTATGAGTGAAGAATGACCATGGGCACGGGAAGAATCCTGGATAGCTCAGTGGTAAGAGCATTGGCGTACTAAGCCAAAGGTCCCGGGTTCGATTCCCGTGTCCAGGTGTCATTTTTCAATTTTCAGAATGATATCTAATTGGAATTTAGCCGAAATAAACACATCTTAGCGGATCAACGGAAAAAGGCGGCAGGAAAAGAGCTAGGCAAACGGACAAGCATCAATTACGTTAGAGGAAAATTCAGATTGAGGTGTTGCATGGATTGTAAAGGGTAGTGACATCGTTGCTTCTAATCATTACGTGGTTGAGGGTAGCTACGGTTGAAAGCAGACTTGATGTCTTGGCTCTTCTGCATGGCCCCATTGTTACCATTTTAGATCCACAATAAGTAATCGAGTGGTTTGCAGAAACTCACAAATACAGAATGGCCGTGTAAATAACAACTTATAGCAAACATTTAAGAAATATCATTATATATCAATTTGTTTTATTTATACTTCCATTTATTTTTATCTTATTTACAGGATAACAGGTCATTTAAACTCCTCTTTTGAGTGATAAATTTAAAAAAAATCCACGAGAGAACACGCACCCCCCCTACCCCCTCATATTTAATTTACCAGACCCCTCGGTAAGAATTCCCCCCTCCCTGAAATTGCTCGCGCAATCGACCAGTTGCCGACACTAGCACAAAACCACTCTTTAAATTATCCGGAAAATTTGATTTTTTTTAAAACATGTAAAACACAGGGGAATTTTGTGTCAGATTGAAGTTAACACTGGATCTATGATCCTCTGGATTTGTAGTCGGCTCCCCAAACCACCAAATCAAAAGGTAGAGGGGACCACGAAGCAAGCAAAGTAGACAGGAGGGCAAATTTCCGTCTGGTGATTGTGTGATAATGATGGAAACAAGCCAGGTGGGGGCGTACATAGTTCGCGTGAGAGAACACAACTGTCAGCGGAGATATCAGCTTATCTTCACACTATGGTCTGAAGTTCCAACCAGTTCACTGATAACACAACACCCTCCTTTTGCTCACAGTTGCGCGAGGCTACCTGACACCCGGATCTATGGTCGCACGCTCTGAGTTGCAATAAACTGGACTACAGGGGTACGGGGACATCGGAGTTCCAATCACTGGCCGGGTTAACTGAGGGTGGTTTTTCCACGCAAATATGGGTACAATCCTTACCTTACTCATCTCTACCCCTACTTACTCCGTGGTATTAGGAACTCGAAAGTGCATTGCCGCACTTAGAAAAGTACGGCACCTATCTCTATCTTGAGTTAATTCTATCCAGTCCACCTCATTACACCCTATCCCTATATTGAGCTAGTTTTATCCAGTCCACCTCATTATACCCCTATCCCTATCGTGAGCTAGTTTTATCCAGTCCACCTCATTACACTCTATCCTGAGCTAGTTCTATTCAGTCCCCCTCATTACACACTATCTCTATCTTGAGCTCACTCCATCCAGTCCGCCTCATTACATTCTGTATTTCATGTCCATTCTAATGTTATCCCCCCATCTGCGTCTAGGTCTTCCCAATAATCTATTCCATTGTGTTTGCCATTCAATACCTTGAACACGTTCTAGATTCTCCCATTTGCACTGCATGTCCTGCACACCATAATCTATGAGACTTGATTATCCAACAAGTTCTTGTGATGAATTATGAGTACAGGATGAGTAGCTCATCATTATATAGCTTCCCCTATCCAGTAGTCTCATCCCTTTTTGGACAAATATCATCCTAAGAACCTTGTTTAAGAACACTCTAGGTTGGTTTTCGTCATGTAAGGCAAGAGACAACGTTTCACTCCCATAGATATCAACCTCTAAAGTGTTTCTTTATATTCCATGTCGGTGACCTGGTGGTCTAGGGGTAAGGTGTCAGATTTCTGTGCTGGGGCTCCGGGGTTCAATCCTCGGTCCCGGCACAGATTTATCTAATTACCAGACCCTTACTTCACCTCTGACAAGACGTGATTAATCACAACTTGTGAATGTGGGGAATGCCAGGCCTCCACCGTGGTTCGGATCCCACGTTAAACTGTAGATCCTCCATTTACATCTCCCAACCGCCCTGCCATTACACATTAGCGTAAGTGCATATAACCCGAACGGGTAGTAAGATGCGATGCTAATAATAATAATTTATATTCCACACCTACCCTAGTAATGTAAATATGTGTATATCTGAAATGGATAGTAAGACGTGGTACACACACACACACACACACACACACGCACACACACCAGGTTTTAACAACCTTTTTAAAACTGTTAGGCACCCCTCCCGATCCCCCGGGTGTCTTACCACCCGTCCCCGTTATCCGCATATTATAATTCCAGTAAGATGTTCTGGGGTGGTGGTGGTGGAGGTGAGGGAGGTTCTGATTTTTAATTTATCACTGGTTTATAATTTCTAAAGATTAAGTATTATGCATTTGATCTCAACTTATCATCAGCGTGTGTTGTTCAATTTGATGGTGTTCACCATTTTTCCAAACTAAACACCAGTCACATTTTCGGCTTGTTTTGTTATAAGAAATAGGAATTGCTTGAATGTGTTCATACATATCTTTATACAAACTTATATACAGTCATCTATGAAAAAAACTATACATATATTACTGGTGTTTAGCTATATACATTATGCTTGTATAGTTTTATATATATAGTTAAGTAAAGGTATTTAAAATATATGCGGTTATTTATTAACTCTCAAACTAACATATATTTAATAAAATAATTTTAGCACCGCGTATTACTACTCATTCGGTTTATTCGGTTATGTACTAATTACTCTAATGGTTTTAGGGACTAGGAATGCTATATTTAGAGTAAGTGTACCTCCATTTGATTGGAGGGAGAGTAGAAAGCCATTTTGTAAAAACTATCATTACACCTAACCGAGATTCGAACCTCAATCTCCCCGTCAATGGCAGTCTGGTCTATTGCGAGAGTATGCGGCCACCGAAGCGGGTCATATTTAATATTAAGATATATTATTTAGTACGGTATACACGTTATTTACGGTAAATACATATCTCTGTATTTAATACGGTGTGTAAATAAGTGTGTAGTTTTTATATACGTTTACTTATCTAGTTATTAAAATAATGTATTTTTGGGCCGTGTTTTATTTCTGAACTACTTGATTCTAATGTCTTCCAATACAGTTTACATTTTTCACCCTGTCCACACCCCAACTAGTTGGCACACACATACACGCCTCTATCCTGTTTATAACATAATATATTTCGTGAAAATGTGGGTCACAGCTATGGACTAAGTAATTAATTCATACCAGAGTATTTTTAGCAGTTTTAAACTATTTACATATATACTTTTTACTTACAATTTATTGAAGGGAAATCTTTTCATTGGATTTACAAAATATCACTGTAATACAAGGAATACTCCTCTGTGATAACACGTGTAGTTTTACACAATTGTTAACATACAAGTTAATACACGTATATTATTATACAATTACCACTGGTATTACTATACAATTAACACAGGTATTTTTATACAACAAACACAGGTGCTATACAGTTATCAAAGGTATTATAATACAATTAACACATGATTTTTACAATTAAAACATTTATTGTTGATCCTCTACCTGATTTACTTGGTGCAGTAGGCATCCTTTGTCAGAAGACTTTCCAGATACCTGAACTGCTCTGTTTTTCTACTCCTGGTTTTTTCAATTTTGATTTTCAGCGGCTCTTAATTTTTTGAAATAATTATACAACTAACACAAGTATCACAACTAGACCTCCTGAAATCCCCCCTATCCCTCCAAATCACCCCACCTCCCCCACAGTGGTTTTTGATCCTTACTACTTACTTGGCTGGTGCATACTTTCTACTACATGAGTAACGTTAATATAAGAGCTACTGACGACTTAAAATAAATAGGTAAAGATGATGATGATGATGCTTAGAAAGAAATGCACCAGCACTTATTCGGAGGGAAGATGAGAACACTCTAGTACACTCAGCTAGGATTCAAACCCCGCAAATCCACATAAATGTTGGAATAAAGAACAAAGCCGGCATATAACTTTAAGGTAAGCGATTACCTAACAGTAAAACACTTTTAACCATTTAGAATCGTTCTATTTTTATTTTCAAGGGTGCGTCGGTCTGACAATTTTGAACAGCTGGTAGAACATCTGCCTACCGATTTGGCACGTGAAGGTCACTTTTTTAACGTGAAGCGAAATTGAAGATAAGGTTTGTCTTATCACATAGCACTACTTTTAATTTTCTAACTATCTCTGGAGGAAAAGAGAAATGTTCATAGGCAAAACAAAACAAACTTTTGTATGTTATGCCGAAATCTGATTGTACCTAAGCTTATGTTATAGATTTAATTTAATAATTAGTTGTTTTTATTGTTTTATTTATTTTAGGTATTTAACGTTCACTATCTGAACCGATTGATTATATCAACATACGAGAATTTATATGAGCGAGAGTGAAAGGGCTTTACAATTTTGCCTGTAAAGGTATTTATTTCCAAATACGTTCCAGAATTGTTTTACATGACACGATCGACATGGTACCAACACCTTTGCTTCCCCTCCGAAGGAAGTTGTGCTACAGATGCTTATCACTCAAGAAAAATCTGTTGATCCCGAATGTGTTATGAAGACATGAACATCGGGTCCTGAGGTGACCTAATTGTTGTTATTATTATTATTATTATTATTATTATTATTATTATTAATATACGCACTTACGCTAATGTGTAAGGGTAGAGTGATTGTGAGATGAAATGAAGGACCTACAGTTTAACGTGGAATCCGAACTACGGTGGAGGCTTGGCATTCCCCACATTCACAAGATTTCTTGTCAGAGGTGAAGTAAGGGTTTGGTAATCAGATAAATCTGTGCCGGGACCGAGGATTGAACCCCGGCCGCCAGTAATTGTTGTTAAGATACTGTTTGGTAGTTGTTCTTAGAAGATGATTATATGTTTAAATATTTACCGAGAGGTTTCAAATCTATTCATAATATAGTTTGTCCCAAAAGTTACTGTTCAGTAAAGTACCACGAACCTTCTAGTAATTCTTCCTACAATAATTGTTGGAAATGTCCCTCACGGGCAGTGGCGGCTCGTAGCTAAAATTAGTGGGGGTGCTGCTCCAGAAATTGTTTAGCCTTTGTTTTAAAATTGTGTAAAAGGAAAAAAAAAATTAAAAACATTATTCAGGAAATTGATAGAATCTCAACAAAAAAACAAACTTTTTTACTTACTTTAACTTAAATTGTTACAGTTCAAGCTTGATATATTCATTTAAAAATGAAATCCATTCTTCTTGTTTTAATTTGCTCAAAAAGTTTAATATTTTTTTCCTTGATCTCTGGATGACAATTGAGGGAATTTTTCTCCATTGAAAGTATTGCAAGCGTATTTAGTCTTTCTGTTAAATAAAAGAACCGAAAAAAAATCAATTATAGAATAGCTGGAAGCAGAATAATAATCTAATTCTACACTCATCTACACTTTATCACATTCAAGAATTTGGTACAAGGTTTTTAAGCACAACACACGCTGAGTAAAAAAACTTCCTTCCACCATCACGCCAGAGCCGGCACTGCGAGAGCAACAGTGCTCTCTCTACCTTGCAGTCCCGCCTTACTCCCCACCCACTCCTATGTGCGCATGAGCACAACAGTCAAACACCACGTCGCTGGCACTGTGAAGCGCACAGTTACATAAAAATATTTTTGTATATTTTTCATAAACTGGGAAATAATTATTGAAGTACTGACATTAAGCTTAAGAAAATATATATTGTACCACAAAAATAAAGAAAGAATTAAAGAAAAAAGAACTAACTATATTAAATGTTATCGATAATATCAAGTGGAAATAGGGGGTGCTGCAGTTCCGCAGTGCCTATACACGAGCTGCCACTGCAGTCACGGGACCAAAGATATGTCTGGACGTTCTTCATCTTGTCATATCATACGAAGAGACGTGTATAGACATGTCTTCAATCCCGTGGGGGAAATTACCAATATCTGTTGTAGAAAGATCTGCAATGAGGTACGTGATAACTTACGTTTGGGACATCATTTATAAAGTAGTATTATACATCCTTCGAAATGTTTCGAAAATGGGAGGGATATTGTTGGTTTCAAAATCAAAGTGAAGAAGATTTGACCTTGGAAGTCTACATTTAGAAGCTTCGCACACCCCTAGTAATTATACAGTATTCCCGGATATATATACACCCTTTGGGAAGTGGCGGAGGATCAAAAAACTAACTCAAAATGTCCTTTGCAGATAAGCTTGTCTTCGCTTCCTTTTTGAGAAACAAAAAATATCTAAATAGAAACAAGTTTTTCTGTATAAAAGGTAAAATAACACTAAAATATTATGTTCGGTATAAAAGTTGTGCAAAATCAAATTGTCATTAAGATGACCCCTGATTAGTTACAATTTTAAAACCACCTTATTATTTGGCTAAAAATATTAGATAAATTTTAAAATTTGAAGCCAAAAATTTCTTCGAAAGTTGAGCATTGCTTGTCTATGGGCTGGAGGCCATAATTTTAAACAAAATAAATTAAATAATTTATTTAATACGTCTAGATTTGGATTTGGCTTAATGTTTATATCTCTTGCTCGTAAAGTAATAATAATAATAATAATAATAGGTCTACTTAACACCGCGTCTTACTACCCATTTGGGCTATACGCTTAAGTACTAATTACGCTGATGGGTTAGGAATTGAGAAGGTTGAATATAGAAGAAGTGAACCCGCATTTGCGTGGTGGTAGAGTGGAAAATCATTTAGTAAA
>CABFOV010001032.1:26102-40714 GCA_902141375.1 Timema poppense
CGGAGGGGGGGGGGGACCTGTGAAATATTGTTCAGAGGAACTCTCGCAACCTAATTTCTCAAGGCAATCTCTCAAACCCTCTCCTGGATATTGAGTCCTAGAGCTGATGCATAGAGGAACGGGCAACTGTTTACCTTAAATTGTTGTTTTCCCCTACCACGACTTACTACCCGTTCGGTTCTTATGCATATATATATATATATATATATATTAACTACGCAAACGTTATAGAGAGGAGAATGGTTGAATTTATAATAACTACCCACATCTGCGTAGAGGCAGAGTGGGAAATCACACAGGGAAAACCACCTTTCCTTCACCCACACGGAATTCGAACCCCTATATCCTCGTCTACGGCAGTCCAGTTTATCATGAGACTGGTTCCTTAGATCATTCTACCACTGAAGTGGCTTCCTACGTAAATTAAGGTGTTTTTTTTAATCCCCTTGTTCACGCTATACATATATAATGATAAGTACTTTGATGGGGTTGGGACGAGGAAGGAATAATTTTAGAGGAATTATTCCCGCATTTGCGTGGAAGGAGAATGGAAAACCGTTTAGGAAAAAACAGCCTCAGTATACCAAACTGGGATTCGAACCCTGATCTCTCCATCATCAGCAAGCATGTCTAACACTAGAGTGACGCCTTAGAGTCTTGGAACCATTCGGCCACTGAAGTGGGTAAGTTAATGTTAAGAAGATATTCCACTACCTCATAATAGGTAGATTTTATTTATACTCGGGTATATTTTGCCAGATGTAGACGTTTGGTTTTCTATACGCACATATATTTTGAAAGACGTGAACAAATTGCTACTTTTACTCAGTCATCTCTATTTTACTAGAAATGAACATACACCTCATACTCAGGTACGTTTTGTGAGAAGTAGCCCTACTCAAGTATATTTTACCACAAATAGACATTTGGCTACATGATATAAATATATGTATATTTAAAGAGGTAGACAATTGTCTACTTTATATTCAGGTATATTTTTCTAGAAATAAACAGCCACCTCATACTCTGTTGTATTTTGTCAGAAGTACTGTAAACGCTTGGCTACATTATATTAAGGTATATGATTTCAATACGTAGACAATTGTCTATACGCTATACTCAAATATATTTTGATAGAGGTATACAAATTTCTACCTTTTACTCAGAAGGAAGTAGATAAATGTCTTTCTTCTACTAAAGTATATTTTGCAAGAGGGGAACAGACATTTGCTTCTGTCATATTATTTAATAGATAGACAATTTGCTATCTTCTTCTCAGGCATATTTTTCAAGTGGTAGACAATTTGACCAACTTCTAGTCAGGGGTGTTTTGCTTTTTTCTTCTTAGTCATATTTTGAAAGATGTCGACAATTCTTCTTAGGTATATTTTGAAAAAGGTAAATATAATTGGTTACCATACACTCAGATAACTTTTTCAAGACGCGAAAAAAGATTACTTTCTACTCAGATTATATTATGCAAGAGGTAAATAATAATTGACTCCCTTTTACTCAGTTAGATTTTTCAAAATGTGGACGATTGACTGCACAGATATGTTTTCCAACTGGAGGTATTTTAGTTATTTCAACTTAAGTGTGTTTTAAAAAATAGACAGTTGTTGTCCTTTTTTTTATAAAAAATAATTTTAAATTCCGTTGCAAGAATAATACAAGTGTGTTAAAAACTAAATTTTATTGATGAGACGTTATTTAATATTCTATTAGAAAAGGGAATGAAGTTAACACCACTTAGAGCAACTCCTTGACAAGTCCAAACATAGCGATCAAACTCATTGACAAAAGTTGCCTCAACGGGAAAGACCGAAATAATTTGTTAATGTATGATCTCATCGACAAACCGAAGCGTCGTGTTCGAACTCTTTGACAATAAGGTAGTCCAAACAAATCTATTGGGAAATTTCTGTCTATGAACACATTTGTTGTGTCTAAGAATTTTCTCTATCATGTTAAACTGTGGTGGATGTATATAAGTTTATCGGTCTATGACTTTGCTTACTCATGTCAAGTAGTGGTGAATATTGCTTATTTTGTCTGTCTATGTCTTTGTTCTCTCATGTTGAATGGTGGATATCGATTAGCTTATCTATAACTTTTTTTATTTCATGTTGAGAGCTAGTGGATATCGATTAGTTTACCTTTATTACAATGAAAAAGTTATATTAATTTTACTTGAGGAGTACAAAAATGTAAAGAACTCACTGAAAAAAAACCCCATCATAAACATTTTCGTACATGAAAAACACTGATAAAACATATAATCTGAATAAACTTATTTGATCGCTCTTTCGATACCAACCGCATAGTTTAAAGTATGACTCTCGCACTAGGTTAGATTGCCAATGACGCAGGGATCGGGTTCGAATTCCAACTTAAGTCTACTGTGAGGGCTTTTTTCTCTCTTCTTCTCTTTTCCACTCTTCCTCCACGCAAATACTGGCACACTACCTCTAAATAAAACCTTCCTGTAGTAATTAGCCTAGATGATTATAACACGAACGGTTAGTAAGACTTTTCTTCCTCTACCTGAAAGGAGTAAAGTATCGAAACAACATCTCTGGATCTAGGGAATAAGGTATGATGTGTGTCGTATATATATATATATGTATATATACGTGGTGAGTCTGCGGTGAGTCGTATGATGAGCGGTATCGGAAAGCTGCTGAACCCAAGATCTGTGCAGTTTCCGCGAAGCTGTCCAGCAAGTGATGTATATTTTTAACTCGCCCATTGATGACGTCACCGCTACCAGTCCGCCCACGGCGTACCGCGAGGTTGAGGTGGGTGACCCACCGTGTAATTTCTGCTCCTATTTATTAATGCACCCATGTCATACTTTCAAAACCCCGATAAGATTTGGGCTTATCTCATTATTGACTTTTCCCCCCCACGTGAACCACGTCTTAAACACCCATACCGGTTATGCACATATTTATACAGTTAGGGTAAGGTTGAGGAAGGTATAATATTTAGATAAAATGTTCTCGTATTTGCGTGAATTGGGAGTGAGAAACCATATGAGAACCAAAATCTCAATACACCCAACCATGATTCGAACTTCTATCTATTCGTTACCGGCAAACAAGACCAGATGAGACCAACTTCTTATTTCTTACTAAACACTTTATTTCACTTCTTGTCAAAATTTAAAATGTTTTAGAAATTTTAAAAATAGTCCCGTATACTTTTTGAAAGTGCACATTTTTCGGCGCTAGCCGTAAACGTCCCAATAGGTTGTCACAATAACCTTGGTCACAATAGTCATCTCGCTGGGTTCTCTCTTTTTTTTAAATAATAAATAGGAATATTGATTTTGGTAAATAATGTTGGGACTCTTTGCTAAAGGTACTGGACCTTTAAGATACTTTGGTTCTAATACCTGTTTATTATTCTTCACGCGAAACAAAAGCGTGTGAGGTAAGAATCTTTCAGAGATCACTTGACATGATTTAAAGTTACTTGCGTTAAGGTCACTTGATATAATTTAAAGTTCACTTGCGCCAAGGTCATTTGACAATAAAAATGATTGCAGACTTTTAATAAATGTTTAGTGCTAAGCTATAAATAGTGATTCAATTATTTCAAATCTTCACGAGTTATAAGGGATCAAATTTGATATGTTATGAGCTTTGTGTACCATTAAATTAAAAAAATTAGTATATCCAGGCATTCACATTAGGTGTACACAATTATATATATATATATATATATATAATATTAATATTATTATTATTATTAATATTAATAATGTTATAAATATGTAATTTTGTACACCTCATGTGAATACTTAGTTATTCAAAATTTCAGCCCCATACATTAACTACTTTATCTGATACGGTACGCAAAAAAGCATTAAAAAACAAGTTTGACTCCTTATAACTCGTTAAATGTAATGCTTTGAAATCATTAAATCACAATTTATAGCTTATTATTATACACTTGTTTAAATTGTGCAAAAATTTGTTACTGTCGAATGATCTTAAGGTGGGCATGTAGGAGACGCGAGAAAAGGTAAGTGTGCTTGCAGTTTTTATAGCAAAACTATTTTTAGCCAAAATAAATCAAATATAGTTTTCTAGTAAAAACACAGAGTTTAATTTTATTCACATGGTGATCTCAACACGTCTTGAATAGCTGTCAATAGTTTTCTGGAATTTAATGACAACTTTTTCTCTTCATTTTAAAAAGTTTCTCATCAAATGCTGCTATGCTCATGACAGATATTCAAGAACTGTTGATATCACCGTGTGAATAAAATTAAACTATTATGTTTCTACTGGAGCAATATTTGACTTATTTTGGCAAAAAAAATAATCTTGTTATTAAAAAGGCCAAAACATTGCCTTGTTCTCGCATTCCCTACCTAGGCTTTGTTGAGAACGTTTTGTACTTACTAAAAAAACAACTGATTTTTATATTTTCATACGTATTAAAATAAATCACGTAGAGCTATGAGATCATTCATTGCCTTTGTGAATTGTCTAGTGTAACAATTTTTCTTTTAATAAGTTCTAAAAGAACCTTCCCGGCACAGATTTATCTGATTACTAAACCCTTCCTTCACCTCTGACAAGACATCTTGTGAATGTGGGGAATGCCAGGCCTCCACCGTGGTTCGGATTCCACGTTAAACTGTAGGTCCTCCATTTCATCTCACAATCACCCTACCATTACACATTAGCGTAAGTGCGTATAACCCGAACGGGTAGTAAGACACGGTGCTAATAATAATAATCATAATAATAATAATAATATAAGAACATTGGTAGGAGCGCTCCCAGGTACAAGTAAAAACTAAATTTGTCACAAGCATGTTTTGTGCATGATATAATCCATCGAATAATTCATTTGGTGTTGCTTAGGGTCATACACAGTTTATAACCCTTTTTCTTAATCGTTTGAATAATAGGGTTTTAAAACCATCTTATAATGTAACCAACATCATCAATTGGAAAACTATTGCTGAGAGAAGATAATACTCACAGGTGACCTAAGGGACGCGTAGGTGTGTTCCAATTTTGGTTAATATCAATTCACTATCTCATAAGCTATTTGGCAAGTTATACCCTAGTCCCAATAGTCACCTTAAAACCCCTTCCAAATATATCGAACCGTTTTGGCACAGCATTTATTTTCGCAGCTTGCTCACAAGGAAGAACAAGCGTCAACCAACCTCTTAAGGTTGCCAGAGACCTGAAATGTTGGGTAGATATTCAGAACTCTCCCATTATCTAAGGCGTAGGTTATTATTTGAAAATTGACCTCACTTCCAAATTGAGGTGAAAGGTAGATTTAAAAACCTTACATTTTAGATTTTATAATAATTATTTTGTATGTAAAGGTGAAATTAACTAATTTTTGATGACTTTTCACGCAAAATATCACAATTCTATGATCGAGTAAAATTTTAGAAACATAAATATAGCCTTCCTTGAATCATAGACGTCATTATTTTAACAAGATTCCCAATATTTCTGATTAGTGATTTTGATCCAACATGAAATTCTGAGACATTATTTAGTGGTTTTGATGCTTCTAAGCAACAATTTTTTTTAAGCGTATAGAATCTTTGACCGGGGTGGATATATATTTTCTCGTTCGGTCACCTGTGTGTGTAAACTGTCTGCACGTACCCTCAATGAGATGATGTGATAGTGAATATGGAGGTTTGAGCCAACGGGAGCCTTAAACCTAACTTAAGCCTAATTTACCAACCCATGGCGACCTTTGGGATAATTACTCTTAAGAAAAAATACCCTAGGTAAGCCGGGAATCAAACCCGGGACCCTAGGTTTGTCACCAGGTGCACTGACCACTACCCCCCAGGGCCGGTTGCCATTTCTATAATAAATGCCGTGGTGCAAGAATATATGTATTTGACTGTAGACGGTGGCCTTAAAGGTAATTTTATCTCAATATTGGTCCAGGCCCGGCCGTGTTTTGAATGAAAACCTCGCGTCTGGCTCGACCTTGCGCCTTGGCATCGCGACGCCAGGAAATGTGCCAGTCGTGACGGCCGTGCAAGTGTCGACCAATCGGAAGGCTAGGGAAGTGGTATATTTATAAAGAACAGTGGCAGCAGGATCTTCGTGACTCCTCGAGCTCTCTACAACATTCACGGCCCCCGAACAGGCAGGGAGGCTCCCTGTTTGAGACTACAGTCCAATGTTCGTATAGAGGACTTTTTATGAAATGCAAGCACATTCTCCTGGGGGTCAGATTGATTGTATTTTACTATTGTATGGGTATTGATTGATAACTAGAGAAGATTAGCAAAATATTATGTTTGGACTGGATAGAACTAGCTTAAGATAGGGATAGGTGGCGTACTTTTTAAGTGCGGCATTGGACTTTCGAGAAAAGAAACAAATGATAGAAAAACACTCACGGTAATAAAGATGGATTGTCTAGCACACTGGATGAATAAGGAATGCCTGCTGAAGACAGCAACTGAAGTGATGATAAATGAGAAGAGAGAAAGAGGATTAAGAATATACCAGATAATAGATTTAATCAATGCTAGAGGAAGATACGAAAACACCAAGAAACTGGCACAAGATCCAGATACTTGATAACTGGATCCGCCAAAAGAGATAACAGCATCAGAAGACCATGTTGATGATGATGTTGATGATGATAGCTAGGGGTGTATGAAGGTTACTTTTTAAATGCAAAGCTAAGTCGAAAAGAAGCTTGAAACATGCAAAGCCAGATTTGAAGATAAGGTTTTTTTTGTTTGTCGTTACATAACACCACTATTAATTTTTCTATTCGATTACCAACTAAGGCCTTGGTCAGCGAGAAAGTATCATTTGCGGTCACACGACTTAAAATATGATGGTCTGTGTCATTTTCTGGAACTACTTTTCTATTCTTTATAAGATTATACCTCCTTTCGCCCTTTGCCTACAGCCACACTTTGTCAAGTCATCTAGAAAGAGGAGAGAGAAACCTAATACACTTCTTATCCCAAGGTAAATAGAAAAGCTCGCTGCTAGTTCGCAACTATATTAAGATTTTCTGTTAGCCTAACAAAAATGACTGTATTTGTTAGAGGAAAGCTAAAGCTAGAGCCCTTTTTTTCTATCGAACCTGCTCTCATAGTTTCGCAAAAACATTTAAAAAGTCGTTTTAATGAGCTAATATCACATTTTTGCACAATTTAATATAATATTAAAAATCAATCCATTGGGTTGTTAAAGAAAAAGAGCCGTGTTGGACCATTTCGGCTTGATTTTGTCCTAACCAAATTTTGAGATAACGAATCGTAGAATAAAATCGTGTGCTATAGCTGAACGCCTCGCTCACCAAGACGGACCCCTTAATTGCATCTCGGAAAAGAGAAAGGCTTAGAGAAAACAAAAAAAGCACACTATATATTTTTATGTTGACATATCTGAATGTATATATGCTTACGATAGTGATGTTATTTAATAACTAGTCGACGCTAAAATACTGCTGTTAGCTGTTATAAACAAATATTATATTATGCTGGAGTATATAATGTTTGTTGAGATATTTTAAGTTTGTTCAGAATATATCGAATTTTTCTTCTTCCTTCGATATGTTTTGAGGATGTGAAGGCGATTATGGATGTCTTAAGTAGAAAGTAAGGAGATTTGACCTTGGACTTTGACATTTTGTCATTTCGAAGCTTCGCACACCCGTATTTATATAATAACCTATCATAAATTTACAGCTGCATACATTGACCTGACGGATGAAAACGTGAAAGTAGATCTAGCAACTTTCCTAGCTGTCCGATAAGGAAGGCCCTTCTTCTGAAAACCGGACTGTACCCAACAGGGCTACACGCATATCCACGTTAATGGGGTAGGGATATATAGTTGAGATAAAATATGCCCGCATTTGCGGAAAGAGTACGGGAAGCCGTTTAGGAAAGATAATCTCAATACACCCTAACGTAATTCGAACCTTGACTTCCCAATACCCAAAAAATCAGACTGTATGGACCTAATATTTAAGCCCACGTGTCCATCCATGACGTATGAAGAAGTCCTAAGAAGAGTGAGTGAGAAGAGAACCATTTTGGATGTGATTCTTCGGTGCAAAACAAACTGTATCTGTATCGGAAACATCCTCAGGAGGAACTGTCTTCTGTACGACGTCATAGAAGAAAAGGTTGAGGGAAAGAGGAGCTTAGGAAGAAAGAGGATTCAATTATTGGATGATTCGAAGGACAGAAGAAAATTCTTGGTGCTCAAGGAGGAGGCAGAGGACAGGGAACAATAGCGATCTAATTTCACTGACGAAAGGACTGGATCTGTCCTAAGACAGTACACCCAATAAAATTAATAATTAATATTAATAGACTATCACACATATAGCTACCAATAAGAGTAAAGGAAAACTTTCTATTTAATATATACACAGAAAACCCAAAGTTATTTTATCTAATATTAGATAAAATTTGTAAAGATAGTTTTTAGACAGTCTGTTTACTAAATTATTTTAGGCAGCACCTAAGCCAGAGACCTGTGGTATACCTCACCCCTCTGCACTGGTAGCTAATTTGGTTTTAAAATATTCATCCTACGCCTACGTTTTAAAGAACTCCTTCTTAAACACATGTGAATCATCCATTGCATCACCGATCGCATAGTAGTTTTATTTTCAAATTAAAATAAAAATACTGTTGTAAGGGACGAGGTAGCTCCACAGTTAAAATATTGCTATTACTAATAGTTGCTAAATGTTTCAAATAAATTTGACTTAGTTTACACAGAAGTAATCAAACATATATAATTTATATTGTCTTCATACTTAATCACCTTAAACTATATTGTTCGCACATCCAGGTGTTAGATTCCCTAACGGGTTTTTTTTCACTTCGTCTTACTACCCATTAGCACTAAACGCTTTTTAATTCTTTCAATGACCCGCTTCAGTGGCCGAATAGTCTAAGGCGTCCCTCACGCATTAGACTGGACTGCTGAGGACAGGGAAATTGGGGCTCGAATCACAGTCGGGTCTACTGAGAGTGGTTTTCCTAAATAATCTTCCAATCTCTCTCCACGCAAATGGGTGTACACTTCCTCTAAATTTAACCTTACTCATCCCTAACATATTAGCGTAATTAGTACAACGGTGTAAGCCTTTTACACAAACCGTTAGCAAGACGCAGTACTAAAATCAAATAGGGGGAGAGAGGTAGAGATGATGAAGGTATAATTCAGATGATATGTACCCACATTTGTGTGGTTAGATGGTGGTAAATGATTTAGTAAACAACTCGGTACGCCCAGCTGGGATTTGAGCCATGACACGCAAGTCACAGGCAAACCAGTTTATATAAGATTAATTTCTAGTCCACGTATCTGACGATGCGGGTTATTCCATATCATAGCTTAGTTTTTTGTTTTTTTCTCTGAGCGTGAATTTATTTTTCTCGTATTGACCGATACAAAAAGATGGTCGCTGGATGGAGACGTGGGTACCAGTGATTGGATTGAAACCTACTGGCTGTGAAAGGTCAAATGTAACAACCCTCTCAATATCAAGATGATAAACTTGTAATAAATCTTTGAAGAGGTGAATTTAGGCCATGCGAGATCGATTGATCCCTCTCTCCCCACCCCCTTTCTCCGTATTTACTCTTGAGAGGGCTGAGTATATTTCCTGCGGCAGTAAATCTAGATTCTTGGATGAAGTTGAGACCTCAACCTCGGTCTTTTTTTTCTTCTTCTTCTAACAGCAACTGTTCCACTTCTCGTTCGTCTTCTTGCCTCCTCGGTTCGTATTGGCATCTTCTTTCCACGAATTTTTTCATCAACCTTCTCTCATATTGTTCACTAACATCATTCACCCGTCCCGGTGGTCACATGGTCTGATTGCAATTGTTCCCAAACCCGGGATCGCGATCGTCCTACAGACGAACCAATCTGGTTGGCCTGACAGTCGGCCTGACCAAATCAGGTGATACGTACAAACGACCTGACTTAAAGTTCGTTCACGGTAGGAGTTTACCTGGGAAAGGACTTTTTTCCCTACCAGAAATCTATTATATAGTAGGATATATGGTAAGAAAAAAGACCTTTCCCAGGTAAACTCCTCCCGTGAATGAACAATAGTGCCTGATTTTATGTTGTTTTTTCCTCTAAAAGACCCACGCATCATGCCTTCTATATTATCCAAACATCAAAAAGTTGGAATAGCACTACTAGCATCGTTAGGGTTTGATTACAGAAAAAAAAATTGTGTCCCAATAAATTGTCGCCCGAGAATGGAAGTGTTCCATGTCCAATTTTTTCACTTTTGATTGTAAAAGAGCATTAAAGTTTGACCTTGTGTATAAAACCAATGCTATCAGATGACAACTAGAGTTTGTATCGTCTTAAGTAATTACATAGTAGTCTCAATTTCACCGCAAGTGAATCATATGCATTCTAGATAAACGTAAACACCAAATATCTTAAATTTAACAATTTTGGAGATAAAACACTTGCATTTTCGGGTGACGAAATGGCTAATTGAAATAAAACAAATGTTACGGAACTACCCACGGATTTTCTTGCTCTATTGTTTAAAAATAGAGATATTTACTCAAAACTCGTAAAATATGTGAATCAAAACAATATACACTAGCACACCCAAGCATAAATTTCACTATACTTATGTAAAACATTTTTTAAATCACGGTTTTAAATTTAATAATTTTATTTTTAAAGAATTAATGTTCTCATTTGTATGTTTAGACTAATAAAAAATATCTATATTGGGTCCACAAGGGTCAACACTTTGTATTAAAATGTCGACTTCTAGTTAGAATTTTAAAATTTTATTTTGTGTTGCACATCTTCAGTTCATCGCATTTCCATTAAATTCATCATTTATTAATTTTGACCAATAAAATTGTAAATATTGAGCATTGAGTCGAAAATGAATGAGCTAGATCATTGTTGAATAAACGTTTTCCCTAAGAGGTTAAAGGAAAATTAACATAAACTCTTTGAAAGACTCACTTATATTTAATCACTCTATGGCATTAGAGAATTATTGCGTTATAACTTGAGTAGGATCTCTTTACAACTAAAGCTCACAAAATTGTATTAATATATTTGTCAATATCTCAGAAACTGTTGATTTTATAAAAATATATTTTAAAAAGTACTACAATTTTGCAATGATACGTTATTTAGTATCTCAAATAGTTGCGGAGATACGAAAATTTCCGCTTCTGTAAGTACTCTAAAAGTCATTTTTGTGNCATTTTCATAGGAAAATGTAAATAGCCATTTTATTTATAATATTAATCAACGCCTAGATACTAATTTTAATCAAAAACGTTATAGCCGATTTTGAGAAAATAGATTTTTCTCTTTTCACTTTTTATTAATCTACTCTTAATTTTAGGGTTAAACTGACAGACAAACAGACGGCATTGCACAAACCACATTTTAGGTTTCGGGGGGCGATGAGACGTTGACATCCATCAACATTTCGGGTTAAATTTTTTCTACGTTAGCAATAATTTACCTTTATTGTTCGAAAAGTATATCTATATAAAATTGCGTATAGCTTGAAAGTTATTGGTTGTATAAAAATATGTTTCAAATAAAAGATTTGTATTATATATATACCTATATATTTTCATTGATCAGTAATTTCATATCTCAAAGTGTTACGTAGATATGATAAATAATAAGAATCTACGCACCAGACCGGAACCCTTAAAGTCATTTTGCCGAAATATTGAGAGTAACCATTTTGTTTGGAATATTTATAGATGTTCATAAATGAAATTTAATCAAAATCATTAGAGCCGATTTTGGTAAAATCGACTCTTTGCCCTTCAGTAAACTACCCTTAATTTTAGGGTTAGATATCCAATTCCAAAAACTCCTCAAGGAAACCCTATGAAGGCTCTAGATACCAAGTTTTAGCCTGATCGGTAAAATATTTTAGGCTCTAGTCGGAGTTACAGACAGACAGACAGACAGAAATTTAATAAACACTTTTTCAGATTCAGAGAGGGGGGGAGGGCCTGAAACGACTTTTTCTACCTGTAAGAAAACGATAAAGTAAAAATCCAGTCATATGATGTTACTAGATACACCCTATTACTCGCGCCTGTGTTTGTAGTACAACTGACTCGCTGAATCATCCGACAAAGCCACAGACTACACGATTTGGTCGGACGGTCGTGTGGTGTGATGCGCCGGCCACCCGACATGAAATAGAATATTTGTCTGTCGGGCGACACACCTACACACGACCCGATATTGTGCCTGATCTGACCAAATGGTGTCGTCTGTAGGGCCATTAACACCTACGCACGACCCGATATGGTGCCTGATCTGACCAAATGGTGTCGTCTGTAGGGCCATTAGCACCTACGCACGACCCGATATGGTGCCTGATCTGACCAAATGGTGTCGTCTGTAGGGCCATCAACACCTACACACGACCCGATATTGTGCCTGATCTGACCAAATGGTGTCGTCTGTAGGGCCATCAACACCTAACGTGCAAACTGAGTGCACAGACAAACGCGGCCACTGAAGCGGGTTTGTTCCCTCGTTTTTTGATAGATTTTTAGATTATTTTTTTTGTAACAGGGGTTGGTGTGATTTAGGTCCATAGCTTAGTCAGGTTATTGTGATCAAGTTTCAGACTTTGTTCATAGATTTTCCACACCGAATTTCAGATCTGTAAGGTATCGGGATCAAGTTTCAGACTTTTCTTTTAAAGAAATTTTAATTCTGTAGGCCAGGGTATTGGGAAGTGGGATAAAGAGCCCTGGAAGGACAGAGGGTCACCTCATGGATTTTATATTTTATGTTATTAACCTTGTTGGGTGTTTTTTTTGTTTGTTATGTCCAGCGTGTCTTATTACTCATTCTGACAATGCACATTTTAACTACAAAAATTAGGTAAGGATGAGGAAGGTAATTTCACCCTCACACTCCATCATCCTTTTATTTGAGGTATTTAACGTGCATTTCATGAACAGTCTGAGTATATCAGTACACAGTAATTTCTATGAGCGAGAGTAAAAGGGCCTACCAATTTTTCTGGGAGAGGTATTTTCACATACCTTCCAGGGTTCTTTTACATGCCACAATCGACATGTAACCGACGGTTTTACTTCCCCTCCGAAGGAAGTTGTGCGATGGATTTGTATCGCCCAAGAAACTACGTCGACCCAACTGGGTTTGAACCCATGAACATTAGATTCTGAGGCGAGCACTTTACCCCAAGACCACTGAGTTTGACAGGGAAAGTGTTCATTATATTAAATGTTCCTGCATTTTCATGCATGAAGAGAGTGTGTAACCATTTTAGGAAAATGTGCTAAGCTGACCGGGACTCAACCCAAACGTTTGCGCCATCGGGAAACCAAACTAAATGAATCTGACATTTGTTCCTCGTGCCCACTGATGCGAGTACATTTTTTCTCTCCTAGTTTAAAAAAATGTATTAATGCACACGATGTAAGTGTGCCAATTGTTCAAATTATTTGTTATAGTTTTAAAGGGGAAGGAAGAATGTTTTATTTTTAGCACAGCATCTTACTACCCGTTCGGGTTAAACGCACTTACGCTAATGTGTAGGGTGATTGTGTGATGAAATAGAGGACCTACAGTTTAACGTGGGATCCGAACCACGGTAGAGACCTGGCATTCCACACACATTCACAAGTTGTGATTAATACACGTCTTGCCAGAGGTGAAGGAAAGGTTTAGCAATCAAATAAATCTGTGCTGGGACCGAAGATTGAACCCTGGGCCTCCAACACAGAAATCAGACACCTTACCCCTTGACCACCAGGTCAGCGAGGAAGATTTTAGATTAATTGTGTAGGCATTTGCGTAGAAAAAAGAGCGTGAAACAATTGAGAGGGAAAAAAACACCTGGATACACCCTGGACACACAGGAATCAGAGACCTGACCAGATCAGACGATACTAATGCCTTTGTTCGCGTGACTCAAAAAACGTTTCGGATCGTGCTCATTTGCTTTTATTTAGATTGCGGACCCGACGTGACACGCACTTTTTTGATTGCGCCACTTTGCTAAGCCCGTTCAAAGTTTGTTGTCCATAAAACTAAATGACCTTAGAATGTGTTGCTAGTTAAAGTCACGAGATCTTTGACGCAGTTGCCTAGCAACCGCGCATAAGCAAGTAAACCTCGTGAGAGAAGTGTGGCGCGCATGCGTGTGTCATGTGACGCGACCTTAGGAACCACTTTTCTCTGGCAAAAACCCACCCACAACTTACGTACCATTTTAAATATTTATTAAAAATAATTTATTATTTATAAGAAGATAGAGAAATAGGGCTACACAGACGTGTTTCGAGAATGGCTACCCTAAAGTAAAGTTATATAAAAACACTTGCATCGGTGTTCACGTGACTCTTGTGTTAGACAGTTGCCAGTGACAGGGAGATCGGGGTTTTAATCCCGGTATAGCTTACTGAGGGTATTTTCCACCAAACGTCTTTTCTGCTCCTCCTGCACGCAAATTCGGGTACATTTTCTTTAAAATTCCATTTCCCTTGTCCTTATTCAACCAGCGTAATTTGTTTACACGTATAGACTGAATGGTTACCAAGACGCGGTGGGGGTGGG
>CABFOV010001032.1:63888-78177 GCA_902141375.1 Timema poppense
GGGGGGGGGGGGGGGGGGGGGGATAAACAACTGTGCGCAATAGCCGCCATTTCTTGAGTGTACGCAATGATCATAATTATATCCCTTCCACCACGTTCGGGCTATGTTATTTTAGTTAAGCTAAAGAGGTGAGGACTAGGAAGTATTTGCTCGAAGGAAGCGGGATAAACTCCGGAGGAATTATAAATACCGTCATCAGCAAGACCAGATAAGCTTGAAATATAGTCCGTGCGACCACTGATGTATACTTTGAACAACCCAAAACATATCGACACTTTCTCGGGCCAATTAAATATGACACGGGTATAAATCATAAATACAAGCGTGTTATAACTCTAGTTATAATTGAAATGGTGTGTGTGTGTGTGTGTGTGTTGGGGGGACAGATCGACATGCGTGACTCTAATCTGCCCTTGGTTG
This sequence comes from Timema poppense, assembly GCA_902141375.1. Lineage (NCBI taxonomy): Eukaryota > Metazoa > Arthropoda > Insecta > Phasmatodea > Timematidae > Timema > Timema poppense. The sequence goes on from CABFOV010001032.1 coordinate 64,309, forward strand.
GTCACGCATTGATTGACCTCTGCACCCCCGACTCCCCCGCTCTTGAGTAGCTAACATACCTACATGTTCGGTGCTATGGAGCCCCCCTCCACTCCCTTTTCACCCAACCTTCGTCTGGCCGACTGGCTGACTTCATCTGTTGGACTTGCGCATAGGATCGATATGGAAAGCTGAGTTCAGCCGGGTTCACAGCTCCACTGTCAGGTCGAAGGTGCAGACTTAGGGGAATTCTTAGACTAGGGGTTAGAGGGGCTGGTAGTAGGAGAGGGGGGAGGTAGTTGAATGTCACCCCCCAAAAAAGCTTTGCAGCAACTGTGTTCATCTGATTTGGGGTCATCCATAAACCACGAAACACTTTTTTTTTACCCCCCCTACCCTCCCGTGTGACACCAAGTAGATATTTCAGCCTGTGTTACGTAACGTTTCACATCAATAGTTAAATGTCACCCGCTTCGGTGGCCACATGGCTTAATCCGCTACTCTTTCAGTAGACTAGACTGCCAATGACGGGGAGATCGAGGTTCAAATCTCAGTAAACGTTGTTTTCCCAAAATTGTTTTCCACTCTTTCTTCACGCAAATATAGGCACATTTCTTCTGAATATAGCCTTCACTATCGCTCAAACGATTAGCGTTTATTATTACATAAGCGCCTGTCCCGAACGGTTAGTAAGACAAGCTGCTAAAAAAAAAGTGAATATCGTTATTCCATAAACAATCTTTTGTGGCACTAAAAGAGCCACTCATATTTAATACTTCTAAGAATCAGAAGTTATTTATAGGTGTCTTTACTAACGGTGAAAACATAAACAGTAACATTATTTTTCCAACTTTATAACTATTCAAGTATAAGATCTGTATTACGGAATAGTGTGATGTACCCAGCCTCTCCGCCTGTAGCACCATACATACCTTAGAGCTCCCCTCCCGCTGCTACCCTCTCTCAACAGCGTTATGTGGTTCGTGGATCACTCCTTAGTTATTAGAATTCACCTGATTATTATTCGGACATACTCTAGCATCTATGTCTTTTTAGTAAAACTATCGGCAATGTCTTCTACTTGCCCGGGCTATCCGCATTTAATTACACTAGTGGGGAGGTAGAATTTAGAGGAAATGAGCCCACGTCCACATGAAGGTAGAGTAGGAAATCATTTAGTTATTAAAACATCCTCATTCCACCTGGTCGGGACTCAAACCCCAACCTCCCCCACTACCGACAGAACAGATTAGATGAGGTGACATTTAATCCCCTTCCCAAAGGGATTCAGGTTGCACTGAGTGTGAATACTCACCATAGACTAGTTATTTTCACAGTCTCGTTCAAGGCGAATGCTGGCACAATTCTTATTCCTCTTTAACCTTTCATTCTTAATATTCTTTAAATTGAAAAGTTGCATTTACACACGGGAATAAAATCCAGGATCTATTGATTAGTTGATGTTTCTGACCACTGAGTTATCCAGGAATCGTCCCGTGCCCAGGGTCATTCTTCACTCATATTTTAAGGCAGAGTCTGTGATGGACATGCGTCAGCTACATATGAGATATCAATTAAGATCACGAACCAATAGATAAAACATCCATCTTTGACTCGAGAGAGCTTTCTGCGAATGCGCTATCATTATTAAGATTAATCCTACTATGGCATTTGGTTGACGGAGGCGGAGAAAAATAAAATAATACGCTTAGATCAACCAGCGGACTAAACATCAAGCTCATCTAGTCTTATTTGTCGGTGAAGGGGATGCCCGGGCTAGCATCCCGGCCGACTAATATCTCAGACGCAAGAGCACGGATAAAATATTTCAAGTTAATAAATAGATTTCGCTTCTACTGGGCGAGTTTTTCAGCCATCACAGTCACGTCATAAATATCATTTTTTTAATTTTAAATTATGGTTTTATTTTTACCTTTTTTTAAAAAAAAATATCTCTATAAATTAAAGGATTAATATTTTTTAAATGACTCATAAATATAGTTCTTTTTTAAAAAAAGTCCGCTGAAACGTCTAAAAAATGAGAAAAGTTATTTTCATTTGAACCAATACTGCGTAGGATAACATGCCGGCAGAAGAACGTGGGTGTTGTTTATGCGTAGAAGGGGAAATGGGGCAAGCAAGCAAACAGCTTATCAGCCTACCATATCGTTATAGTGAGAAGAAGGAACGCTCAGGTCCCAAGAGTTGAAGAAAGAGAATCTCAAGACGTGACCTGAGTTGCATCCCGCACAACGCCTACTCTTAACCTAACACATTGGTAAAAAAAGAGAGCGAACAGTTAAATATAATATAAAATATATATTGTTCATAATACTAAGTAGTGAGTGCTTTACTTTGTTGGTTTATCTTAAGGCGACCGCCTCGGTCAGCGAGAGAGCATCATTCGAGCCACATAGCTTAAAACACAATTATCTGTATCGTTTTCTGGGACTCCATCTCTATTCTGTCTTAGCTTGTACTCTCTTGCGCCCTTCAACTCTAACCACTCTTTGTGGTGTCAATAAGAAAGAAGGGAGAGAAAAACACGAAACTTCTTATCTCGAGGTAAAGAGGAAAGCTTGCTGTTAGTTTTCAAACATGTTAACATTTTATGTTGTGAGCTTATCAAGAAATAACTGTATTTGTTACAGGAGGGTTAAATCTAGAGCCCCCTTTTCATAAAAAAATCTAGTCTCACAAGTCGTTGAAAACGAGCAAATGTTACATTTTCACACATTTATTACTATTACTAAGACTCAAAACATAGGGTTGTTAAGGGGGGGAAAAGCCCTGTTGGAATCTTGCAACTTTATTTTTGCGGGAACCACATTTTGAAATAATTCATCTAAGAGTTAAATATGGTTATGGAGTCATCTATAAACCCCGTAACGTTGCTGAAGAGAGATAACTTCTGATTCTGAGTATTATTGAACCGTGACAGATTTACAGATCCAGGGGAGAGGGGGGATTCTCCCCTAAGTATAAAATAATCAAAAATATATTGAAACCAATACCTTTATCTTGTAAAGATTGGCTAATACCTCTCTTGCCCGATCTCCATGACCTAACGTTTCAAGCCCATGTACTGTACATATTTATTTCTTCTATTGGGAAAGTGACTTTTTGTTTTATGCTTTTTGTATTTAAATTACAAACTTGTTAACCTAAATGGTGTTTTTTCTTATGAGTTTTATTTTTATTACTATAATATTTATCCATTAAAATTATTTTATAAACTAGCACTATTATTATTATAATTATTATTGTTGTCAAAATTATTATAAATATTCTTTTTAGTTAAAATTATTAAATTTATACTTGAATGAGCCTCCTCAAAAACAGGCCCTGAACCCGCCCTTAGTATTAAATCTGATTCCCTCTTTAAGTGTCATGAAAGCTTCCCTCTGAACTTAAAAAAGGAATATGTATGTACTCCATTCACGGTAGGAACTATTCTCCGAGAGGTCTTTTTTCCTACCAATATTCTACTATATCATATATTTCTGGTAGGGAAAAAGGCCTTTCAGAAAACAATTCCTACGGTGAACGGACTTTAGAAAACTCCACTCTAATGTTGGCAAGTAGAACCACATCGCTAGCGCTCGCGGCGTTAGTGCCTCGAACTAAAAGATTCAAAGCGGGACTTTACACTTGGAACACAATGAATTCTCTATTGCGGATTATCAATTCTTAAGTCAAATCCAATCAAATGTAACTAAAACCCGTTAGTTTATGAATAAACCACGTTATAAAATGTAAATTCTAGCTAAACTCCTTCTTTAAAATAAACGACAAATTGCTAACAAAACAGTAATGATGAACTTTACATAGACTCACACTTCTTTTTCTATAGACTTCACGCCCACGCATGCGCACTCCTATGTGACGTCATTGCAAGCTGCTACTAGCGATAGTGCACCAAACTACACACTGATTTTGGTTGGAAGAAACAGTAGAAAAAATTAAAAAATATTTATTTGAGGCCAACACTGATAACATTTTATTATATTAGTTGTGGTATTTTATAGTTATTGATAATATTTATCCAAAATGACAGCTGCAGATAGCATGACTTGATGTATGAATATATTTAAAATGTTTTAGTAACTTTAGTAACTAACTTCTACTGTTCTTCCTACTAAAATCATATCGCGGGATCAGATAGTCCTATAAGAGGGCCCGGCCCACACCATGCCTTTAAAATAATGATATTCACTCTTGATGTGAAAAGTTACGTAAAACAGGCTGTATGTGGGGGGGTGGGTAGACGGAAATTACATGAGGTAGAGTGGAGGGGTGAAAAAATTGTAAGAAAATAGCTTCACGTGGTTTATGGATGGGGTGGTTCCCCGTTGTCTTACCCACTGAAATTCTATGAGCGAGTGCGAAAGAGCCTAAAATAAAGTAAATTGGTATATTTGAATTGAAATTATAGGAATGATACAAAATAAAATGGTTAGAAAATGAAAAACAATTAAATAATTTTAAAACATCGAGATCCCTTCTAATTTCCTTGACATAAATTAATGAAGAGATGTCAATTGAACTACAGTATTAAGTATTTAATTTTACATGTGATTAATTAGAACAATTTTTCTTCCAGGTGTGTATAAAAGCCAATTTGTGGGATGACTTTAATTTTAATTTTATTTAATATTCTATTTGGGAGATATATTATGCTTTGACTGCCTAATTTGGGGCAAAAGAATTGCATTGCAATAGACTGTAAATTATCCCACAGCCTTATTCTTGTATTCTTATATTGTAATTAGCTCTGCTTTACCCGGGTAACATGTGGGAAACCACAATATATTTTAAGAAAACAATTGTTTAGTTGATCAGAACTTAACGTTGGCTAATCGATTAAAATTCATGTTTACATTTCTTCTACTTACCCGTGTTCCTCTATGTCCGGTAGCAAAAAGTGTAAACCAGGTTCCTCTCTGTCCGGTGGCAAAAGTGTGGACCGTGCTCTTCTTTGTCCATTGGCAGAAGTGTAAAGTGTAAATCGTGTCTCTCTCTCTCTCTCTCTGGTGGCAAAAAGTGTAAACCGTGTTCCTCTCTGTCCGGTGGCAAAAAGTGTGAACCGTATTCCTCTCTGTCTGGTAGCAAAAGTATGAAGTGTGAGTGGTGAGTTGTGTCCCTTTTTGTCTAATGACAGAGGTGTAAAATGGGAATCGTGCTGCTTTATTTATTATGATGGACATAATGTGTTTATGGTTCGATTTTGTACCCGCCCGCATTGTTCGGCAAGTAGACGAAATGACAGGCTTATTTAGTATGGGGGTAGGGGGGACGGCTGCAGATGGGTAGTTCGTGATTCGGATCCCAGCCTGTTGTACTGATGATTATTTTCCTTGATGTTTTTAATCTCTGTTTCTTCCTCTTGAATAACATTGAAATTTCTATAAATTTTACCTTCTTTTACGTTAGTCTATTAGCAAAGTTTAATAGGGATAGCCCGAGTGGTTATTAAGACATGGTGGGAATTTAAAAAAAGTTATCTTTCTTTTCTTTACTTTTTCTCAAATGTAAGCACACTGTTATAAGTTTTTTTTACATGTATAAAAAAATAAGCTTCTGTGAAATCATCTCATCAGCAATCTCCCTTTCCACCGTATACTTGACTAAGAGGAAGGGTGGTTATAGTTGGATTATGGCGGAAAGAAGGGATAGTTAATAAGGATCGCGATGTAGGGTAGAGTTTAGCCTATGGTACACCTCCCCCACTGCGTCATCCGGGTTGTCATGGCAACCATCTGGTTATTTGTCACGCAGTAGCTGTTTTACTCTCGCTGCAAGCACTCTCCCTGTCTGGGAAAACGGGGACATCCGCGGGGGGCACGTTGTTGCAGGTGGGCGCTAAGGGGACCATCCATAAACCACGTAACGCTGAAAGAATGGGGAGCTCTGATGTATGCATGGTGTTACATGGGGTAGAGTGGGTACATCACAATGTTACGTAACACAGATCTTAATTTTAATGTTGAAAAAATAATATTTTAGTCTTATGTTTTCGACGCTAGTAAATACACTTATGGATAACTTCTGATTCTTTTAGATCTGAGTCCCTCTTCTGGTGACACACAAGTTTCTTTATGAAATAATGGCATTCCTTCATGACGTGACAAATTACGTAGCCTGGTTGTATAAGGGAAGGGGCTGGGTGGTCAAAAAAGGTGAGAGAAAAAAAACGTTACGTAAGGAACGAGGTTTTTTTTAATGTATCCCGATACAAGCGATACAATTTATTGTACCAGATGTTGTGGTCACAAGATAATGCCGTGCGAACACACAAGGGTTCTACAAAATTGGCTTTGCACAGCTCATTGTATGCAATATCTCGGAACTATGTGTGGGTGGCGACTGACTTGAGCCGAGCTTTGTAATTGTAATGTTCGCCGCGAGCATTGCATTACAAAGATAGTGATTGGAGCGCGGTGAATAGCTTACTTCGAATGCTCGGCTTGACACTGCTCCGAATTTTTTTCGTTTCTAGCTGAAATGTCGGGCCTAGAAGTCGTAAGTGCTGCGTTTATTTTGATGGGTGGTTGCTTTAAAAAAAACCAGAAGAAAAGACCGAAACAATGGTGGCAAACGAATCTATTTAGAGAAAGGAGTGTTAATGGTGTATCGATACTAGCGAATATTTTGTAAAATCGGTAAGTTAGTGGTCAATACAGAAATCCTGAGGATCCTACTACATTTTTTTTTCTATATTTTTCAGTAAAAACTAAAGTTTTTTGTTGGTTCCACCCCATTATGAGCAAACATTTGCAGCAAATTGTTAGTAGCACACAATGCGTCTTCACTCCAATAGATACTAATGACGACTGGATGGCTGTGCCCGGCATGTGTGGCGAGACAGCTCTATTGACTTGTAATGTAAAGTAATTAAACGAATTCGCGGTGAAAAAACTACATTCGGGTGGAGCACATGCGATCGGCTCGTCGCTTGTAACAAACATTGTATCGACTAGCGAATTCCAACTAAAAATTGCTGTATGAGCACTAGCACTACCTATCCATCAGGTGTTATAACTTAAAAAAGACAAATTTACTGAAAATAGCTTTAATTAACCAAAATAATCCATGAAAAAAAAAGACACAGCTGCCATTTTTTTTACAAGTACACTGTTTAACAACAGAGAAAAGGTAATATATAGGGATCTAAAATCACCTAACCGTAGATATATTTGGGAGGACATAGCCCCAAATGAAACAAAAGGAAAAAGTTCGAGGCCGAAAATATCCACAGCACAGAAACTCCAGATGTCCTCCACACAGAACCATGTTGTAAACAACCTCTAACAAAACTTTAGTAATTGATTGCAAACTCACATTTTGAAATATTATTATTGAGAATTATTATTAATTATTATCATTATTATCACTCCTCCAACAAAATCTATTCAGAAAAAGTTGTTTTAAGCTTGTGGGTGGCATATTGTGTGACTTATATTTCTAAACTCCCAGAGGGCACAATAAAAACAAACTTGATAAGGGTTGACTCACAAAAACTGGAACGTATTCTCAAAATACTTCCCGTTATACAGTGACCGACAATCTCTTTGTTGAGGCCTTCTAAACACACAAGAGGTGAGCTTAACGGTCCGAATCTTGTTCAAATATCTGGCAACAACGTGTGGTCCAGAACCACTGCTGGCCCCCTGGTCCAGAACCACTCCCAAAACTCCCCTAACTCGGGTGGCCCAAGTCTCAATGCCTCTCCCCTAAAACTCACAAGGTAGTCAGACCTCTGCGACAAAACCACTCTCTTGACAAACGTTGTAGGCTTCAAGTCCTGACATCACAGCACGCCACTGGATGGCAGAAATTCCCTGCCTCAACTCAACTCCCATCAAAAGTTCCCCTTACATTACCTGCCTGTCCCTAACTTGCTCTCCAGGACACTAAAACTAACCCCCGCATAAAAATATACTCCCGAAAAATACTTAACAAAACCTTTTTAAAAAATGGCTAAATTCCCCTGGAAATGCCCCAAGTCATTTGGAAGATTGTCGTTCGTTACTAGGCCATTATACTTTACTTTTAGAAATTAGGGTAATTTTACATAAACAATTTGATTAACTACCCCTAATTTTATATTAAATCCTAAATGTATTAATTATTAGCTGGTGACCTGGCGGTCTAGGGGTAAGGTGTCAGACTTCTACGCTGGCGGCCGGGGTTCGATCCTCGGTCCCGGCAAAGATTTATCTGATTACCAAACCCTTCCTTCACCTCTGACAAGATATCTTGTGAATGTGAGGAATGCCAGGCCTCCACCGTGGTTCGGATTCCACGTTAAACTGTAGGTCCTTCATTTCATCTCACAATCACCCTACCATTACACATTAGCGTAAGTGCGTATAACCCGAACGGGTAGTAAGACGCGGTGCTAATAATAATAATAATAATAATAAATTATTAGCTCTAAACACTCTAATAAAATATACAGGCTTATAATTAATTTGCACCTGAAAACTTTACCGTATAGTCGGATATTCTTTATTATTATTTCACTATTTTAATTATACCTATATTTTCAATATGATAATTTAATTTGACAATATTTGTATATAACTTTTACCCTAACACTAAGAAAATTATTACTAGCGTCCAAGATTTATATATTTATGAGGAGTGATGCCTGACATGAGAGATTGTGTACCCCATCTAATATCTCCTTATGCGGACAGAAAAAGGACCATTGTGGATCAATGGATTATTCCTCCTTGAGCGCCGTTCACATGCTTGGGTGACCTACAGTAGCCCCGTGGCTTCTTTGGTGCTGACTGACAGCTGCTAAACATATGTTTTTGAAGATCATATGGTTTGGCGTAGGAATACATAATTTGGTCTGGTAACTTTTCAAAGCTGTGAGCTGTCAGTCAGCACCAAAGAAGCCATGGGGCTACTGTAGCTCCTCACTGGATCTGTTCTCTTTGACCGCTCAGCCACTCGGGAAATCTGACTTTACTGTAACAACACCACAACCTAATAACACATTTTTTGTTCCAATTGGCTATGTGGCTGGGTTGACAATTTTATAAGTATGTGTGTGCTACCAATACTTGGAGACTTTTCAAGAGGATCTGCTTCTATGAGAGCCGTATGCGATACCTACATATGTACGCACGCACGTAAGCACATACGCATGCGTGTATATATATATATATATATATATATATGCATGTATTTATGTATGTATGCATGTATTTATGTATGTATGCATGTATATGTGTTTATATGTATGTTGGCCCCCATGATTAATTAGGGTATAGTACATTCACGATCTTAGTTTACTTGAATGGCAGCTCAAAAGGTTACTAGAAATAGTCCCTAAGGTATCCCTACGTCAACATCTGACATCTGTCACTTTGGACAGCTGTAATGAAAACATTTGTTAATGTATGAATGTGATAGTTAAATAGAGTAATTTAGGCCAATATTATTTATATTTATTCGAGGTTGGGCACAAAGCTTATTTATCATTTTATTCCACTTAAAAAATTACTAATCACATCTCTTTCCCAAAAAGTCTAAGGGATATAATTCAAAATGGCGACCAACGAATTTAAACCATGTGATTGGACATGACGGAAACAATTTGTTTACATTGTTGCACCCACGCAATAGATAAAAATATTTTATTCAGTTAAACATTTCGAAATACGATCAAATAATCATAAAATAATATATTACATATAAAAAATTATAAGTATTTTCTCTTTCCCAAATAAATGCGATGCCTATATTAAAAGGTATTATAAATGCACCACATTACACATAATAGATAACATTCCAAAACGAAGAATAAGTAGCCTAATTCTAATTATGTATAAGATATTGTTTCAGATTTGGTAAAAAATAATAATTAAAAGTAATGACATAATGTGAGAAAACTTAAGTTTACCTTATTTTAAATGTAAAATATATGTAATTAAAAAACTTAAATTTATAGCAAATAGTGATTTTTTTACAAGTTTTGGCAACCCAAAACTTAAACATATAACTTTTGAACTGTCATCCAGGTAAAAACCCATCATGACCAGGCTTTAAGCTGCCTGCCTGCCTACCTACACCCTTGATTGATAATATTACCTGCACAGGTGGACAGAGTCTATCTGCCAATTTTGTTCAGTCTAATTTGTCAGTGACTAGAAGGTTTGGTTGCGAACACCGGTCGGATATAAGGATTTTTTAAATAAAATGTTCCCCACACTCTCTTGATGCAAATGTGGGTATATCCGTTTTAAATTCTGCATTCCTTTAAATGATTTTAACCTGGATGGGTAGTAAGACGCGGCCGGAATAAAATAATCTCTTGAACTGCACTAATCCTTCTCTTCTACGGAGAGCTGTTTAGTCTGAATCAGTAAAAATGTACCAACTCTGACTTCAAAATAAAAACTTGTATTTTTATAACAATATATGGTAAGTATATATATATATATACATATACATATCATTTTAATTTAATACTTTTTCCTTTCTCTCAACACCTCTGAGAAAAGTATTGTGATCGTAAAAAAAAATTGAACTCGAAATTTTGATAAATGTCGACATTTCATGACCCCCTGAAACACAAAAAGGGTTTTTCGCAATGCCATCTGTCTGTCTGTCTGTCTATCAGTAAGGAGAGCTAGCTACACTACTCAAGGGGGTGTTGCAAGAGTAGTTATCTAAACTCGAGGGTGTGTTTACAATGTTCTCTTCTGTTCGGTTAAAAGTCAGTCGCCACCTTAAGAAATATAAAACGTCCGATATCAGCAATTTTTACTCTGCAACTTTTTAGTGGCAAACACTTTTTCCGGTTAAGTTAAATATTGTATATTTATTTAACAAATAAATAGTGAGTCGAAATCAATTAAATTATTATTTGAGACTTTGGCTATTAAATGTGCACTTTCTGAACTGGATGATTATATCAGTAACGACCTATGAACGAATTTAAATCTAAATCTGACACAACATCCAAACCCCGGTCGTTAATTCATCACTGGAAGGGGAAACACCAATTACGCTAATGATAAATGTTTCGGCCGTGTCGGGAACCGAATTCGTGACACTTAGCTCGGTAGGCAAGTATGTTACCGACCGAATTAAGGTGCTGGACTGTAAATTATAATTAAAAGAGAGTGAACCCCAGTAATTACACATCTTATGGCTATATTTAATTACTCTCTGGTATTAAAGAATTATTACGTTAAAACTTAGGTAGTATAGTCTGTACAACTAAAGCTCACAAAATGGTATTAATATATTTGCCAATATCTCCAAAATTATTGGTTTTATAAAGATACATTTCAAATAATTAATTTTTATTTCTAATAGTACTACAATTTTGCAATGATGGGTTATTTAATATTTTGTTTCTTTTCGCCCTTTATTAAACTACTTTTAATTTTAGGATTAAACAGACACACAGACAGATGGCATTGCAAAAACCACTTTAGGATTCGGGGGGTCATGAGACGTCGACATCAATCAATATCTCGGGTTAGATTTCTTTTACGGTCACAATAAATTTATCTTATTTTATTTTTTTAAGTGTTCGAAAAGTTAAAAATTATATTTATTTGCGTATAGATGTAAATTATTGGTTTTATAAAAATATGCTTCAATTCAAAATATTTTTATTATAAATAGACTACATATTCGCACTGATAAGTAATTTCATATCTCAAAGAGCTACGAAGATAAAATAAAAAATTAGAATTTACTCATCAAATCGGAACCCTTAAAGTCATTTTGACAAAAAAATTGAGCGTAGTCATTTTGTTGGAAATTGTTATCAATGCTCAGAAATAAAATTTAATAAAAATCGTTAGAGCCAATTTTGGAGAGAAAAAAAATCTCTTTTCACCCTTCAGTAAACTACCCTTAATTTTAGGGTTAGATATCTAATTCCAAAAAACTCCTTGGGGCAACTCTATAAAAACCCTAGATATCAAATTTTAGCCCAGCCGATAAAATAGTTTAGGCTCTACTCTGAGGTACAGACAGACAGACAAACGGAAATACAAAAACCCCCTTTTCATATTCGGGTGGTAATGAAACGTCGATATTCATCAAAATTTCAAGTTTTTTTTTAGGATCACAATACTTTCTCTACCTGTAATTTAGCGAGAAAGTAAAAAGTGGTTTTCTTAGTGCCGTCTTTCTGTTTGTTCGTCTGTCTGTAGGTACTTCGGGCGAGAGCCTAAACTATTTTACCGATTGGGCTGAAACGAAGTATCTGGGTTTTTATTAAGGTTCACCCGAGGGATTTATGGAATTAGACATCTAACCCTCAAATTATTAAAGGTAGTTTACTAAAGAGTAAATACAGAAAAAAATATTTTTTTCTCAAAATTTGATCTAACGATTTTAATTAAATTTTATATTTAGATATTGTTTATTAATATTAAGGTGGCATTTCTCATTTTCTCATAAGAATTACTCTAAGGGTAGTTTACATTTGTGAAATTTTCCTCTTTTCATCATTCCTCCCCAACTATTTGAAATATGTAATAACTTATCATTATAAAATTGTAGTACTATTAATGATACATATCTTTTATTTGAAGTATATTTTTATAAAACCAATAATTTCTTTGCTATAACCAAATATATATACTTTTTAATTCAGTTCTTTGAAAATGAATTTGATTATCATCTTTGGTAGATAAAGATGTTTCTCTTTTCTCAATTTTCCTGTAACAGTGTTCCTAGTTCCTACTGCCATAGAGTAAGTAATTAACATTGTGTATTATTTCATGTTTGATCATTTGTGTAGTGTTTCTACAACAATGTTCTGTATAGCCCTATTATTTATTCTTACAAGTTTTTTAGTAAACGTCTATTATTGAGAAAAGCGAGAGAAAGTCTCCGTGTTGCTAGTGCATTAATTTTGCAGTTTTTATAGCATAAACATTTTTTGATCAAAATAAATAAAATATTTCTTCTCTAGAAACATAGAGTTTAGTTTTCTGCACATGCCAATCTTAACAGTTCTTGAATATATGTCATGAGCATAGTGGCATTTGGTGACCAACTTTTTAAATAAAGATAAAATGTTACAACATTCCAGAACACCCTTGAAAAATATTCAAGAACAGCTGTTGAGATTAGCATGGGCAGAAAACTAAACTCTGTTTCTCTAGAAGAAATTTTTGATTTATTTTTACGGTGACCATACGTACTGTTTTTTGCAGTACAGTACTGTTTATTGGGGTGATGTCCTGCTGTCCTACAGAGCATGAGATAGTACAGCAAAAGGAACTGTTTTTTTTAAACCAAGTACTTCCAAAAATACTTCGTTTTGAATTAAGAGAAAATAATATTTTGAATTGAACAGCGCCAGCGCAAGGAACATCATCCTTGAGCATTTGGCAAACACTCAACACATGTGCTGCGCTCTCTCGAACAAGATTAGAACTTCTTTATTAGCTCTGTGTGATAATACCACTAGCCTAACGTTTTTTATGTCTTACCCGTCCCCTTTTTTCGGGCTTCATTTGTTTTCTTTGTCTTCAGCTGTCTCGACAAAAAAATGTATTAACTTCTGAAAATTTTCTTTTGGCTGCCAAAGAGGGTACTTTTGCATATCATACAATTAAACATATGCAGAGTTTTCGTTCCCTTGACTGTACGTCGAAGCTGGTAGCAGGTATGTTTGAACCGAAGTTCTCCTCAGCCCGCACTAAAACGGAAGCAATTGTAAAAAACGTTTTAGCGAAGTTGGCCCAGGAGAGATTGAATATTGATTTAGGAACAGCACATTATTTCAGCGTTATGATTGATTCTTCCAATCACCATAACATTAAGATAGTGCCATTGATTGTACGATACTTTTACTGTACCCAGGGAGTAAAAGTCAAGCTTCTGGAACTGAAAGACCTT
>CABFOV010001032.1:80288-115549 GCA_902141375.1 Timema poppense
GGAAAGAACAACGCCAAAGCATTTATTTTGTAAGGCAACAGTTTGAACGCTGTAAGCTAACTTTGCTGTAAATTATAACCCTTATGGGGGGCCAGAAAATCGAAGAGAAGAACGTGTTTTTTTTTTGCAAGAGTTATTAGTTTTTCTAATTATTTCTATTTTCCTATTTAATCGACGCGTCTCTTCAGGTTATACGCATATATATGATAATTATTACTCTAATGGGGTTGAGATGAGGAAGGAAACATTATAAAGGTAATCTACCCGTATTTGCATGGAAAGAGAGTGGGAAACCATTTAGGAAAAAACCATTCTCACTAGACCCGTCCGGGATTTGAACCTCAACCTTTTTGTCTTCGGCAGACTTCACACTTGAGATGAAAGTTTTTAGGTACACAAATTTCAAATAATTTAATCGCAGGGGAAGGCTTTGATTTTTTTTTTTAGTATTGAGATAATTATCTTGTCTACAGCAGACCTGACGTTAGTTACACGTTCAAGCACCAAGCGCTGTAGTGGATACGTGTATAATATAAGATAACTGTAATCGCTGCTATTGTTTTGTTGTAACTCATTTGATAATTTTTTCTGGTGTTCACGTCCGTAGGCATGGACATCACTAGCTGCTCTTAATTATTAGGGGGGACAGAACGAGCCTATTTTCACTTTAAATTAGAAAATAATAATGGTTTCGTACCAAATTAATAACACGAGTAATATGATAATGTAATTAATTCTTTAAGAAATTAATAATATAAACAAGTTACCTTAATTATTAATACATTGTTCCAAACGTGAATTTAAATGTTCTGAATAAAACAATTTTCCGTTTTTTTTATTTATGTTTGATGGCACTAAGCGTATATAACCTATTTGACCAAATTATTGGGGATAGGGCGAGCGTGTCCCCTCCTTGCCACCCCTACTAGCGCCGCCCGTATTCTTCTGAAAAAAATAATCTGATGTGCTAACTTAAAAACTTGGGATATATTAATTGTATCCCCCATTGAAACACGTAGTTTGAAATTTTTTCAGAAACTATTAAAGTGATTTTTTCTTCCATTTCACATCACAGCTAACATAACACACCCAATTAGATTTTCAGGAATTTAATTTCTGTCAGTGAGAATAGTTTAGGGGGTAACACGCACCGTTGGGCACGCAGATAAAATCGTCATTCAGTTTAACCTTTTCTGCGGTGTGTTGTTGATGTAGAGGTCGGGGTTCAAGTACTGGCCGGGTTATGTCATTTGGGGTTTAACTAAATCGGTCCCCAGGTGACCTGGCGGTCTAGGGGTAAGGTGTCAGACTTCTGTGCTGGCGGCCGGGGTTCAATCCTCGGTCCCGGCAAAGATTTATCTGATTACCAAACCCTTCCTTCACCTCTGACAAGACATCTTGTGAATGTGGGGAATGCCAGGCCTCCACCGTGGTTCGGATTCCACGTTAAACTGTAGGTCCTTCATTTCATCTCACAATCACCCTACCATTACACATTAGCGTAAGTGCGTATAACCCGAACGGGTAGTAAGACGCGGTGCTAATAATAATAATAATAATAAATCGGTCCCCACTTTCTCTTCACGCGACATTTCTTCTAAAACTCTACCTTACTCATTCCTTTAGTATAAATATGTGGATAGCCTAAACGGGCACACTACGGCTTATCCCAGCGTCTCGGAAAATATTCCTGAGTTGCGTTTTAGGGGCCCTACGTGTATTACGTAACACCCTTGAAAGGGGGAAGGAGTCCATCGTAGCGCTATGCTGCGTGACATGGGGGAGGGGGAGGTAGGCTGCGTAACGTAACGAAGTTTTAGTTTATAAAACAAATAATAATAAAACAAAATTGGTTGAATTTATCAAATTAAATTCATTGAAATAGGTAGGCTACTAAAAAAAAAGAGTTTCATTCAGTTTTTAATATTAGTACATTTATTTACAGGCGTACTAAAATGTTTTTCATATTCAATTCCAAAGATGCGATCAATCATATGAAACTGTCACATCCTTTCATGTTGATGAGTATCAATAAAACTACGATTGGCAGATTTCAGGCCGCATTTTACCGCTGTTTAGGGTTCAATGACCGAATACATAACGAATACAAATAAAACTGTTTGGCTAGAATTCCATCCTTTATTCAAAATCATATTAATTTCAAACTTACAAGATCCGACGTTAAAATAACTAATCTACCAAAAAACCAACAGCCCATTCGAAAATAACACGAGGAAGAGGTGTTTTTTATAAAGTTGAAAGCGTTACGTAACTCAAGGGGTAGAGGGGGTGGCGTTGACAAAGCGTTATGGAGTGTGACATGGGGGTAGAGGGGGTCTAAAAAAAAGGCCTCAAATTTCGTTACGTCATACATGTATGACTCCTTTCCCCCATTCGCAAACAAGATAGTGTAAAAATGAGAGCCTAAAACTTAAGGCCTAATGATTGCGAATGAACCCAAATAGTGGGCCAAATTACTTTAGGCTGCCTGAATTTCTGTGATGTTAAATTTAAGGCCTAATGACTTAAGTTAGATTATTTTAGACTAAATGTATTTCTGTGATGTTAAAAATTTCAGACCAAACTACTGTAGGCCAAATGACTTTATACCAATAGACTTCAGAGAAAATAATTATTTTTTAGTCTAAATTACTTTAGGCTGACATTAGGTCTCAATTTTTAGGCCAAATGACTACTACCACGTGCCCCATTCGAAGCGATACGGACATTATGTGCGCCCATCTTAAGAAGTTATGATTATTTGTTTTAGAGGTAGCATGTATTTCTTTTAATTATTCAGTGTAATACCAATTTTATTACCTAAATAATCTAAACGCTAGGAATTAGGAAGTTATTGGGGTTTAATGGGAGTTCATCACATTTGCTTGTGGAATACCCCTCTCTATTTCACCCAGCCATAATTCGAAACCCAACCTCCTCATCAACTATGAGTAAGTTTTGTGCATCTCCTTTGCCTTAAACCATGAAGCCATCGATGAGGAAGACCGCGACCACGGCCGTCCTTAGTTACGGGCCGGGAACACTGAAGTTTGGCAACACCGCGTTGAGGCCGGTCGACAACACAGCCACGCGCAGTGTTGCTGATTTATTTCAGTTTGTTTCTTGTGTAATTTACTTTATTTGAAATGTGGTGTGGTTCATTCTTCTAATGTTTTCGGTTAAATAGCAAAAAATACAAGAGATGAACATTTTGTGGATGTGATTAGTGATATTCAACAGCTGACATCATTCCAAAATCCTCACTTTTGTACATTTGTGGCTATGCTTACTACAAAGTGAATTTTCGTTTGGAATCCAGTAAATTTATTGACTTTTTTAGTTGGGCATGATACAGTTGTTAACTATTTCAATGATCTTACCAGAGGAGGACTAAATAGTCTTTCAACAAACCGTTTCGAGGATTGAAGTTAATGGGCATTCTATAATGAAGATTTTAATAGCATAAACGTTCGAAAATAAGTTTCTTCAGCACAAACATCAGAAGCAACTTTTCCTGTGCACCCGCTTCGGTGGCCACATGGTCTAAGGCGCTACTCTCACACTAGACTAGACTGCCGACGATAGGGAGATCGAGGTTCGAATCTCAGTTGGGTGTTCTGATGAGGGTTTTTCTAAATGGTTTTCCACTCTCCCTCCCCTCAAATTCGGGTACATTTCTCATAAATAGCCTTCCTCAACCCTAAAACCATTAATATAATTAGTACATAAGCGTATAATCCGACCAGTAGTAAGACCTATTGTTAAATAAAATAAACAACTTTTTCTGCGGTAATTATTTGTATAAATTATTATTTTTTGTTTCGTCAACGCTCAGAAATATAGGCCTACTTCTTATTAACTACATCAAGTAGGCATATAGAAATTATAAATTTCTCAGTGATAATTCTTATTCAGAAAAGAAAAAGAGTTCTTTACAAGGTAATGTTTCAATATTCTATATCCCAGTGCTGATAAATTCTTAAATAAAACTGTGATTTTATTAAAATAGTTGATAATGAGGACACCTGGACATGGGCATTGAACCCGGGACCTTTGGATTAGTGCAACAATGAATGCTCTTTCTGGGCTTTGAGCGAGTGCCTTTTGTAACTTTCATCATAATATTCTAAACGTGTTTGTGAACAGTATATAATCCTTACCTAGCAATTTATTTTAAAATTATTCTTTAAAAGCTTTATTTGTTGTATTTTTCAACCCCTGAAGTATTTTTGTTAAATGATATACGTAAAACATTTTCAGATTAATTGATGGTATCGTTCAAAGTTACTCATCAGTTTTTAAATAAAGAAAACATTAAATATTCACACAATTTCCCATTAGAACCAGCAGATCGCCAGGCCTCATGACGTCACTATAAGCGGAGTTGCCAGATTTAACACCACACTGGCCTGTAACTAAAGACGGCCATGCCGCAACACATTGTTTGGCTATTTTTATTATTAAAGATAGACACTCTTAAATCAAGCTAAGTAAGCGGTTTCTTTATAGTAGAGCTTATCTTCTTTAAAGATCTGACACCCACACGCCAACCCACTAAACCTGCCTCTGAGAAACCGTTCGATAAATAGATAGGGCTGCGCCAGTAAAAAAAAATGTTATCATGACATTTTACTACCTTTACAGTTGAACACAGTTCTCAGCAGCAAAAATTATTTTAAAGCAACAATAAAAAGTACTACCCGGTTCTATCGCCGCGTGGTCTATAAGGCGTCACTCTCGCAATAGACGTGACTGCTGATGACGGGGAGATAGGGGTTCAATTCCAGTCGGGTGTACTTAAGGTAGTTTTCCTCAAAGGGTTTTGCACTCTCCCTTCACGTAAATTCGGGTACATATCCTTTACATTCGACCTTTTTAATCCTAACACATTAGTGTAATTAGTACTAAGGCGTATAGCCCAAACTGGTAGTAAGACCAAATGTTAATTTATTTTTTTATTTTAAATTGAATATTACAACTCAAAAAATTTATTTGCACCACGAAATCAAAGTATTTCTGTAGGTACTTACTTTTATATTAGGTGCTCCTTCACAAATAATTGAAAATACAGTCCAACACCTAAGCTTGGTCGGTAGCGAGTTCGCCTACTGAAATAAGACGTCCAGTCACAATTCTTTTCCTGGCGGAACAAATTTTTTTTTAATGAAATTGTGACTCTTTCACAATTTACTTTACATCTATTACTGTTTCCAGCCTATGGTAGTCTTTTTTTATTAAACCCATACATTCTACACTACCGGCCTGCTAGGCCTTATAATCTAACTTAATACTAGGACAGGCACAGCAACCAGTCCCTGGCCGTTAATTTATCATTGTGAAAGGGCAAACCCACATTGTTATCAATCTTTTATAAATCTTCGGTCATGCCGGGAATTGAACCCTGGACCTTTAGCTCAGAAGGCAGACACGCTACCGACTGAGCTAACCTTTTCACAATGATCTATTAAATATGAGTAACTTACTTGCTGTTGTTGTGTATAATTAAGTTATTTTGTAAGTTGTGTACTGATATAATCGGTCTGTTCAGAAAGTGCACGTTGATTAAGTTGTTTTTTTAAATTTGGAGAGTCCATACTTTTATTGAATACACTACAGAGTATAATTGTTAATTTATTGTAGGTTAAAGTGTTAAACAACTACGTTTTTATTCTATTTCTTAAATGATTAAGTATATTTAGAAACTTGTAAAACGTTCGTTTTTGGGTGTGTTTTTTATCTCGAGAATTTAAATTCGTTCCAACGAAGTCGAATACCTCAATCAGTTTAAAACAATTTAGCCTAACTTAATTATACAAGTTTTAAAGAGAAAATTATATTTAAAATTAATCTACAACAATATATAAATTATGCATGTGAAAACAACAATAAAGAGACATTGGAATATAGTTGCTAAATAATTGTTTTAAGTAAATCTAAACTAACGTTATGTCTGCTTAGAAACATTCTCTTTGGGACTTTATTGACCATATTCGATATTACGACCTCTTTGTTCAGAATGAGTCACACTGCTTGTGCTACACCAAATTTGTGGTTAGTGGTTATAATGGTCAATCATAAGTCTAGGTAACCCTGGTCTTATTCCGAGATATATTGAAAAATATATTTACTATTTGTGTACGAATTCATCGTGTTACCCAATTAGTAAATATCTAAGTGTCACCTCCCTACTGCATGGGCCTAATCTTTCAGGATGTGTTGCGGCTGAGAATAGGGCTGGTGACTGGATATATGATTGTGGGGGTTCCCTTGCTGTACGGATTGAGTTTTTAGGGTTTTATTGCACTAGTTTGCACTACTACAAAATGTGATATTGTTAAGAAGTCACTAAAAATATATAGAAAGAATTTGAAAAAGACTTAATCAGAAGCTAGGGACATAACGAAGTTTAGTAAGGAAATGCTTAACCAGTGACCTGACTGACACTCTAGGTAGTCCTACACGGTTACCCCAGTACCATGGGCACGATGGTAGCCCCCAGCACACGTACTCGATGATCCCGCGTCCTAACCCACGTAGCACCTAATGACCCCCTTAGAATCGATGGTGAATTGTCAGCCCTGTTAACTCGAGATTTAGTAATATTTATAATACAACTTGGCCTGATTGCCAAAAAGGAATGTTGACAAGACCTTCTGGCCGTCATCACTTGTGTCCTGTTGTTTACTCACTCATCACAACACGTTGCTATAATCTTTCTGTTACTTGCAATTCACACCATTACAGTGTCAATATAAACAAACACCCCAATTTAGGTCATGTCGATTACATAGGCATAATTTAGTAGACTAAGTTAGTTTGTAAGTCGTATTCAGATACCTCTTCTTATAAAGTGCACGTTATACACCTCAATATTTTGTATTTTTTTAATTGCTGCGTATTACTACTTGTTCATGTTACGCATTTATGATAATTACTCTAATGGAACAGGGACGAGTAACATTTTAGAGGTAATTTACCCACATCTGCGTGGAAGGAGAGTGGGAAACCTTTTAGTAAAAGCCACCTTCAGTATACCCGACCGGGATCGGAACCTCAATGTCCCGGTCTTTTATCAGGCCAGTTCAACACCAGTGATATCCTAAACCAGGGATTCCAAACCTTTTTCACTCCAGGGCACAAGTCCAACGCAGTATTTTCACGGCACATTTGTGTAAAGGCTGTAATATAATATATGTTTCTAGTTGGATAACAATCATAATGATGAGCGTCGAGATGCATTTGACAATAAGTGTATTCTTCTATCGGTGCCTTCCTCTACTTGCGGGGCAAATTGCATGTTTACTTGAATTCTTTCAACAACATTTTGACTGATGTTCTCAGATATTTCAGAAATACGCCTACCTAGCCTATTATTCGATAGAGACACTTTTGAAATTTGCTCTTTAGATTATTTTATAAGAATAGTTTCAATAATAACATGACAAGCTGGCCCAATTACATTTTCACCAATAACATGTGGTTTCGTGTTTGTTTGTGTGTGTGTGTTTTTTTTGCGTTCAATTAAACAACTTTGAATGATGCCTCAGGTGAACTATCTGAAATTTAATTTATTTATTTTTTCAATTCGTTGTTTGTGTCTTGTGTTAGGATATGGTTTTTTGNTTTTGCGTTCAATTAAACAACTTTGAATGATGCCTCAGGTGAACTATCTGAAATTTAATTTATTTATTTTTTCAATTCGTTGTTTGTGTCTTGTGTTAGGATATGGTTTTTTGGGACTAACTGGGATGTTTGGTGGTTGGATGCCGCTTCATTTGGCTCAGGATAATTGTTTCATTGCTTAGGCGCTCTCCACAAAAGATACAGATAGAAACTGGTCGGTTACAATCTTCTATTCAAGCGAAGCGTAAAATTATCTATCGCTATAACACTTTGGCAGACTTAAAACTGGAACTAGTAGTACATTTATTATGAGATGTTTAGTTATATTAAAATCTTAGGAAATTTTGGCGGCACACTTTCAAATTTTCTCAGAACACCGTTTGGAAACCACTGGGTCTAGACCATTCAACCACTAAAGCGGATACACTCCAATAAAGAGATATAAAGAGATTAATAGTCTTAGATATGATATATATCTATCTTATGAATGTCAAAATTGACATAACCTGTAAATAAAAACACTGCATAAAACCTTGCTTGACTTATGAAAACACAAAACTACCTTTATAACGCGATAGAATATTTGTTATAGAGAATACAAATATAGCATTATTATTAATACTGTAATTGGAGGGATATGGCAAAGATAACATAGCTTGACGTATGAGTGTATGAAAGTAGTTTTTATATATGTCAGATACTGTCCTTTCTAACGTATTCTTATTATAGATTTGGTAACTTTTTGAACTGCCAGATGGGTTTCTTTCTACGGCGATACAACTATAGTTGACCCACTGATAATATCAATTAGTTAACTATATTATGAATGAGCTAAACCTGGGGTCAACAACCTTTTTGAATCACCCTGCATTTCTACTATCTACTTTGTCTATACATCTTAAACATATTCCTTCAATTAACTCTTTCCTTAAATCTTGGTTACCCTTCTTAGTAGTGAAAGAATACTATGGAGTAAATAAAATGTACGTTTTCATACTAAACAACGTCATTTTATATTATGTACGGTCAAGGTTATTTTGGTTACACTTAAATATTATTTGAAAGTAGCCAAACAATATATTATCGAGCTTAGGAGACTAAAAAGATCGACAATGACGATATATTTTTCTTGTGCGATTGACTGAAATTTGCCGCATTATCGACCAATCGATGACGATCGACTAGTTGTCGATCCCTGTACTAAACCAAAAGGATCGTATTAGATGCCAATGTAAAGAACATTTGTTCATTATATTATAACAATACCGTGCGAGTGTTTGTCTATGATATAGGATTCATTGAGTCACGCCTGCCATTCCACAGCGGTCAGGAAACATTTTGACAAGGGATTAGGATTTTTATATAAATACACTTATAACAAAAAATCCCATTTGGTTTAATAGTCATCTTTGATTGATATTATTATTACAATTTTATTAGTATGTTTCTATATATCAAAAGTGACAGCTATATATCACATGATTTTATGTACAGATACATACACATTGTTTGGATAATGGGTAAGTATAGGGAACGCTAGTTAAGTGCAGCGTTTTTGCAGTTTTTCTATATAAAAATATATTTTTTTGTCCAAAATAAATAAAATCTTTCTCCAGTAGAAACCTAGAGTTTAATTTTCTTTATATGCTGATATCAACAGTTCTTGAATATCTGTCATGAGCATAGCGGAATTATATGAAAAAAATTGTAAGCGAAGAGAGACAGTTGTCATTAAATTTCAGGACAGCCTTGATAGATATTTAAGAACTGTTGATTTCACCACGGAAAGAAAATTAAACTCGTATTTCTACTGGAGCAATATTTTATTTATTCTGGCAAAAAAAAACCAAGTTTTGCTGTGAAAACACTCGCATTTCATACACTTTTTTCCCTTAATAACTTCAGGAACCGTCAAAAGAGTTTCTTTATATTAAAATCGGACTTTATACATTATTGTAATGTTGATCTGATTGTGAATGAATGAATATTGTTGCAGGACACGCGAACTCACGTGGTTGTGGAGCTGTACGATACCGAGAGGTCTTACGTCGACTCTCTGCAGATACTAGTCATGGTAAGTGGCCTTTTTAAAAATATTTTTCTTATTAATATTGAGACACTTTGAATATAAGTTTTCTGGTTATCAGAGACTTAGAGAGGCTCGAATTGCGACCGGGTGTTTTGAGGGTGGTCCTTCATTTATATTTCCTCTCCTTCTGTCACCATCGTTCTCCCTCTCCCCATTATTTGCTCTCTCTCTCTTGATTCCTTTGCTTCTTTGTCTAGATCTCTCTTCCTTTCTGTCGCCATTACTCTTCCTTTACATTTCCATCTGCATCCTCCCTCTCACTCACTCACTCACATTCTCTCCATACTTATCCCTCTCCCTATCTTAATTTCTTCTACAACTCTCCCATTCCATTTTACTTCTTCTTAACCTGAAGGTTGGATTGATGTTCTTCTCATTCATCCAGAGCTGGCCATGCATTCAACCCTTCGTCTGCTTAGTGCTACCTGCACCATCTGGTAGAGATACCGTGTCTTAAGGGGAGATCAGAAATGGTGGTGGTTCCCTATCACCTTCCACGTTGACTTTCTATGAGCGAGGGTGAAAGGGCCTACCAATTTTGCCGGAAAGGTACGCCACATGTCATCCAGGGATCCTGCCTGTACATGCCACAATCGACATGGGACCAACGGCTTTACTTTTCCCTTACGAAGGAAGTTATGCTTCGAATTTTTGTCACTCTGACAAATCCCTCAATCTCAGCAGGGTTTGAACCCATGAACTTCGGGTCCTGGAGTGAGCACTTTACCATAAGAGCACAGAGTTCGTCCCCACTCAACTAATGTAGATTAAATATGTGGATAGCCCGGAAGGGAAGTAGGACAAGGTGTATGTAAACATATATATATATATATATATATATTTATTGAATAGGTTTATATTATCCTTGTCCCTTGAATAAATTAATCCTTTAATTTTATTTAAGTTAATCGAATTTAAAGTTATGTCAGCTTAACACTAATTAAATAGGTTTATTACTCCTAGACCACGCATACCCAGCCACTGCCCCGTGGCCCAGACGCAACCAACAATTATTTATATTTGAAACCAGCCCCTTGGTGTAGTGGTCAGTACACCTGACTACGAACCTAGCAATCCTGGGTTCGGTTCCCGGCTGGTACCTTGGGTATTTTTCCCAGAGAGGTGAATTACCCCAACTGTCACCAGGGTTTGGTTGGTTAGGCTTAAGTTAGGTTTAATTAATTCCACTGGTTCCACACCCTCATAGTCACTATCATCCTCATCATATCACCATCACCTCATATCATCGGGACATGGAAATAACCTCCACAGAAAGTATGCACGATTAGTACATTCGGACTTCCCCTTGGCAACGGTACTGTAATAGCTTTCCACAAAGAGTGCTACGAGTGATGTAGCCCAGACACGCATACATACTAATAATATATATATATATACTATACTAATACTAATAATACACTATATACTATATACTAATATATATAGGCTATATATATATATATATATATATATATTTAAGGCACTGCACATGTACCAGACTCAGCCAAAGTCTTTATGGTTGTGACGTCATTGAGGCCAATGTGTTACACGTTGCAATCTATGTTCCTTCTGACTATAGATTTGATGCGCAGTCTAGTAATAACAAGTGCAGTGTTATGTTGAAACTAATGTTTATATTTTTACCAATAGTATTTATTAGTACACTTTTGTATCAGCATGAAATTTTAAATGTCTAATCCAAGTTAACAAAATGATTGTAAAAAAACTAAGCTGGCATTCGCCTAGAAAGAGGATAGGTAATTAACTACACATTCACTACACCCAAACAGGAACGGTTACCAAGTGTAATACGAGTCTAGCGCCTTGAACAGCTTGACCACATACGTAGAGTATAAAAACAAGATCATTATTTATTATTATTTTATTTATAAAATATATATTTTACTAATATAAATAAATATATGTATAAATATATATTACTGAGCAATACTTTTTGTTTTGTAATTTTAACTAAACAATTCCCTAAAATGCATATAAAGAATTAGTAGGAAGCGGTAATAAAAAGAACCTCAACGATGAATACGATTTTGTAATGTCATAGTTACAATAAAATCACCAAGTAATATCTCAGATAAGCTCTATCAAATAATGACAGAAGGCCAAGTTGTCGCGCGTCATCCAGTTGACATTTCAAATCTGTTGAGGGACGTTGTGTTTAACTATCTAAGTAGTATCTGTAGTAAATCTGAACGAACCAGATATATTTTCATTTATTGACACGGTGATAACATTTTGAAAGTATTTACCAAGGCTACACAAAGGCAAGTCCATCTCTTTCTTGTTGGTTATTCGATGGGGTTGATAATTGAAAGTTAAACAAACACAAACTATTTTTTGTTTTGTTTGGTTTATCACCACGACTTATTATCGGTTCAGATTATACGCATATATGATAATTACTCTAATGGGGTAGGAATAAGAAAGTATTTGATAGATAATTCACCCGCATTTACGTGGAAAAATAGTGGAAAACCATAAAGGAGAATCCACTTCGGTGGCCGCGTGTATGGCCTTAAGGACTACTCTTGTATTGGACTAGACCGCCGATGACGGGGAGATTGAGGTTCGAATCTCGGTCGGGTGTACTGAGGGTGGTTTCCCACATAGAGTTTTCACTCTACCTTCACACAAATGCGGGTACCTGAATCTAACTTTCCTAACCCCTAAAACTATTTGCGTAATTAGTACATAAGGGTATAATCAGAACGGGTAATAAAACGCGGGACTTTTTTTTTCTTTTTAGGAAAAATCACCCTTATTAGATCCGACCGGTATTTGAACCCCAATCTTCTTGCCATCAGCATGCCAGATCAACACTAGAGTAATTCCTTAAACCAGGCATGTAAAACTTATGGCCTGATATAATTACGATATCGTACAACTCACGCAACTTATAATGAACCAACAGCCAATTTGGACCGACTCCTCTTTTCATAAAGGTGACTGTACGATGTTGGTGAGTAAGAGAGAGGAAGAGATAACGGGTGAGAAAGAGGAAGCAAGCGGTGAGCTGCTATAGCTGATAGCAATTTAGCGCGGCAATCTCAGTGTAGGCAACGCCAAAGACAATGCTACCGATGTAAAGTTTGAGAGTATCGTGGAACTTTTAAACAAAATATATAGGATGAAAGGGGTAAAACCGTATTTTAACTCTCCAGAATGGTATATTAAAAAGTGGGTCATGCTACAAAGGACTAGTAAATAAAGTATGACATTTTGACATTATTTTGGGAAAACTAGCAAAATTTTGCTTCGCTACTGGCACAATATTTCTCGCTGGGATTGGCATCATTTGTCTGGTATTTATGATACTTGCAGTCTGTCACACCTTTTAGTGAACAGTGAAGAGAACGTTTGTTAGTAGTTTCCTACTCCAAAGCTAAGATATAACAAAAATATTGAAATCAGTTTCATTTGTCCACCGTAGCAAGGGGTCGTGTGATTTATTCTAATTGTTTTATGTGTATTTTGTAAAGGGTGACTTGTTGATAATGCTTCAAATAGTATTACCTTCAAAATGTTCATTTCAAAACCTTTAAAAAGCAACATCGAAGAGGGTCGTGTGTTTCAGAAATAGTGGGTTCTGGAATATTTTGTTCACTGAATAAATGGTAAAAATATTTTTCTCGTATGTAAACGGATAATCATTGTTTGTAAAGTCGTCGTTTTCGTTTGGTTTATCTGGCCAGCTGCAAATAAAATATTTCAAATTTCTGGGAAAAAATGGAGGGTTAGTTTTATTAATAAAAGTCAACCTCGGCTGTCTTGGGGTTAAGTGCTCGCCTCAGGACCCGATGTCCATGGGTTCAAACCCAACCGGGGTCAACGTATTTTTCTTGACCTATAACAAACATTCTGGAGCACAACTTCCTTCGGAGGGGAAGTAAAGCTGTCGGTCCCATGGAGGGGAAGTAAAGCCATCGTTCCCATGTAGGGGAAGTAAAGCCGTCGGTCCCATGGAGGGGAAGTAAAGCCGTCGGTCCCACAGAGGGGAAGTAAAGCCGTCGGTCCCACGGAGGGGAAGTAAAGCCGTCGGTCCCACGGAGGGGAAGTAAAGCCATCGTTCCCATGTAGGGGAAGTAAAGCCGTTGGTCCCGTGTCGATTGTGGCATGGATACACTGTAAGGTATGGGAAAAACTGAAAATACCTTTTCCGGCAAAATTGGTTGGTTCTTTCGTTATCGCTCGTTAAATACCTCAAATAAAGGAATAATTAATTTTTTTATAAACATAAGGTGGTCTACCAAATTGAGTTTCCTTTACTTATGATGAAGACAACTTTTTTTTTAATAAAGCCCCTCCATTATTTTTTGTTTTCAATGTGGCCCTTATGATCAAACGAGTTTGACACCCCCGCCTTAGACCATTTGACTACTGAAGCGGGTCTTTTCCACCCTTAAGTACACTACCCTACACTGATGTTCACACGGTATAAGGTGTCTGGCTCGCATAACGTTACATTACCTACGACGGTGTGAGAGGTAGAGGTTTGAATCTCATCCGGATATAACTAATTGTGGTTTCCCCAATGTCATTAATCATTGTGGTTTTCCCATCCCCTATCCACGCGAATGTGAGGGCATTTTATCTTAACAATTCTTCTCATTCTTAACACATTAATAAAAAATTTAAAACCCTTGTGTATAAAATATATAAACATAAATATATCCTAATTTTAAAGTTTTTGTTAAAAATTTACATTTTGTATTATGTTAACACTCTTCAATTTCATTATTTTTAGCACCGCGTCTCACCCGTTCGGATTACATGTCCATGCACTAATTACTCCAAAGTGTTAAGGATGATGAATGATTAATTTAGAGGAAATGCAGCTGCATTTGTGGAGTGGAGAACCATTTAAGGGGAAAAAAAATTATTACACCCAACCGGTACCAAACTCTGATCTCCCCGTCATCAGCAGCCAGTTTTTTGCTAAAGTAGCACCTATACTTAATTCACGGTAGGAGTTTACCTCTGAAAGGTCTTTTTTCCTACCAATATCCTACTATATAATAGATTTCTGGTAGGGAAAAAGGCTTTTCAGAGGTAAACTCCTACCGTGAACGAACTTTAAGAACATGCGTCCACTGAAGCAGGCTATTATTACATTGAAAAAAAACCAAGCACACATGCATGATTTTCTTTTCTCAGCTCATATTCCATCGACTAAACATAAACTAATTCCTTATTAAAATATTTAACATTAGGGGTCTACCAAAATAAATTCCTCGCAAACACACTTATTCAGATCTCGAACTTCTATGGGTTTTATGAACCATGGTTTGGGAACCATTAGTCTGCAGCAGTGTACATATTAATAACGTTGCTTAAGATATATTTCAGTATTTACTTAATTTTACATAATAATGCATATCAAACGTGTGACGGAAAGTATGGGTATCCATAATGATTTTTTTTTACTTTAATTGCAAAAAATGCTTATGCATAAGCTATTTTTTTCCGTGTGCAACACAATATTTTGTTTTGGTTACATAATACGTTATATGTGAACAGAACACATCAGGGGGTGGATGGATGGGTGTAGCTGTTAAATCTCGCTTTAAAACATTGTTATAGAAAAAAATATAGACTTAAACTTCAATTTCTTTAAACCACACCTTAAAGAAGTACCTAATCATGTTTTCAATGTTAAGTGTTGTATGTTTCCTGTGTGCAGAAATACTTGCAGCCTCTGAAGAGCCCGGAGAATGCAGGTCTTGTCGACGGTGCACTTGTGGATGAAATATTCTATCAGGTAACACAACAAATCTTATCATCTTCAACTGTGACCCCTTCTTATTTCATACAAAATCTGGGTGAACTATGATTAACATTTGATCGTCTGTGGACCTCACAATATCGAAGTAACCGAAGGGTTTCATCAAGACACCTTTTTAGTCTGGACTGGACAAGGGCGGATCGAGAGCCTGTCGTTTGGGGGAGAGGTCATTTAGGAGGTGTGGGGGGTGACAATAGATTTCTTTCTAAGGTTTCTTCACATAGAAATTTAATGATTTTAATAATAATAAAAAGAGGACTTTTAAGAAAAGACACAATTTTGACTAACCAATTTGTAATTTTAATACAAAAAAAAAGTTACTCTCACAATAAAAGTTAAAAATGTGTACATAGGCCTAGAATGTTTTAGTATTAAAAGAAAAAATAAGTGTTAAAATACAATACGTGGTTAACATACAAACTTATTAAGCTAATCTAATTAGTGAAAAACGTTAGTTTTAAACTGGTTAATTTCTTGGCTGCACATTAAAACTAAGTTGAAATAACTATTTATTAGGTCATGTAGGAGATAGGGCGAGGGAGATGTGGCGTCAGTCATAATTTGGGTTATACGCTTTCAATATTTTGATTATTTTCTATTCAGAGGGAAGTGTACCCACCACTGAGGCCTGAGCTACTGTGCCCGTGGGATAAGGTGACCCATTCATCCTCGAAATAAAGAATTATGCCCTGGACTGATTTTATTCTTGATTTTGCTAAAAAAAATATAACAAATTCCCAAACGAGGATGTTGTATGATGTAGGTCCCGTCCATCCCTCCTTAATAAACTAAACAACAGTATGTGTTGTAAACTTCCAAACAAATTTACAAAACGAGTATGTTGTATGATGTAGGTCCCTTCCATCCCTCCTTAATAAACTAAACAACAGTTGGTGTTGTAAACTTCCAAACAAACTTACAAAAGAGGATGTTGTATGATGTTGTAGGTCCCAGCCATCCTCTCTCATCATGAGGTGTTCCTTGAGGAACTCAGGAGAAAGCTGGAGCAGTGGGACACCAAGCAAACCGTCGGAGATGTATTCCTGGAAGTGGTGAGTATAATATATACATATGACCCATCATATATTTACCCTAACAAACGTCGGTGACATGTAACTATAAAATCTAAGAGAAAAACACACACACACAAAAGTATGTACATTTTAAGGAATAGCACCAATATTCACCTTAAAAGATTCAAGTCGAATTGTAGAAAAACTATACTCCCTGTTAAATCGGTTGAAATTAAACCCTAGAATCCCAGGTAATTTATTTCTTAACCCTACTTGTACCATAGAGACAGTATAATACAACAAATTTAACTATACACAATATTAAATAGCCAAACAAAGAACAAAAAAAAATCCAATAATAGTATATGATAAAAAATATATAAATCAAAGACCAGTGTTTTATAGACATTAAACCTTCTTAACCTCTTTAGAAGCACTGACCTCTTTTGCAGTATAGTGAAGCCTCTTGACTCCTCAAAATGATGTGCTTAATTATTAACACATTAAATAACCTAACAACACATTTAAAATAATAGGAAAGATAAAGTTAAATTTAAACAACTCATACAACTGTAGTTTGTTGCCTACATTCATAATTAAAGGAAATACTAAATTTCAATCCTAGAGATTTTAGGGTAAATAAATTTAAAAAAATTCTCATCCAACCAAACTGGCGATCGATCGAGCGTAGGCGTGACTAGCAGAGCTATTGATAGTTTTTGACGAGGAGGCAAAGGTTTGAATCTTGGCTCAGTGAACTGAGGGTGGTTTTTGACAAGTGATTTATTGTTGTGGTTTTCCCATCCTCTATCCACGGTAATGGTGATTCTTATTTGTAAAGACCTACTTTTATTATAATATTGAAGTATTTTAACATATTAGCTTTACAGCTATTGACACTGTGTGTGTATATGTATATTTTTATACACTCCTACACATGACTAGAGCTAATTTACTGTCTTTGTATAGAATTTTAATTTCAAGTGTAGACAACATTGATTAGTGATGATGCTGATTGTAGATACCACAAATAGCTAAAGTGCTAAAGAACTAACCAGACATGATGTATATATATTTAAGTAAAACCTTTTCTCATCTTTTGTTTCAATAATGATTTACCTTAAATATGGAACAAAGGTTTTCTTTATGATAATTATGTTTTCTTTTGTGTCTTGTCATTCCTTACAAGTTTCCTTTCTCTTCCTTTCTTTAGGGAGGAGCTTTTAGATTCTCTTTTAGAAAATTCTTTTATGTGTGTCACACACTCTCTTTCTCTCTCTCTCTCTCCTAGAAAGTTTCATTATAACTAGACCCAATTAGAGGTATTAGCTGACAATTACTTCTTAATCCAGAGGAAGCGGTGTAAATTGTGACATATGTTAATTTTATCACTATAAAATTCAAGATTGTTTATTTACTATACCTTCTTTTATAAATTAACAAAAGTATAGATTTTTTTTAACATAAGTTCTACAATTTATCACTCTTCATTACAATTATACACAGTGTTAGAAAGTTACTTTATATAATTGCAGTTCACAAGACAACCGTTGATTGAAACTTATACATCCTTCATCAACAACTGGAAGTCCGCGAAAGAAGCCATCAAAGCTACATGCCATGCCAAACCAGCATTTGCCAGATTTCTAGATGTAAGTTATTTGGGATTTATATTTGAACACATGGGTTTGATTGGATAATCCAGTTAAGTTCTCGATGCACAGACATGTTTGTAATTTTTATAATACATTGTATATTTTTATGTGGAATGAACTCCCCCATTTAACGGAGTTCGAATCCTGTTTGGTTTTACTGAGAGTGCTTTTTTCCTAAAATGGTTTCCTACTCTCTTTCCAAACCAATTTGGGTATATTACTTCTAAAATGCTTCCTTACTCATCCCTACCCCCGTAGAGTAATTATCATTTATGCTTCTCACCCGGACAGGTAGTAAGACGCCGTGATGAAAAAAAAATCCCCCATTTAATATTAAATTGTTATAGTCTCATGACAAAATATTTTCTAGGGAAATGCCTTTTAATAAACTAATTGTCTCGTTATGCCCAATTTTACAGTATGTAAGAATGTACAATGTCCTTGTTATTTATAACATTAGTCCCAGTCAGTTGTCAGAAGGTGCTATGTTGCCCTCCAAGTCATTTGTGTGTGTCTTCATGACCATTCAATCGGTTAATCTGACCATAGGATGTGTAGGCCTATAGCATATTATTTACTAATTAGCCTAATTTTAAAGATGGTGCTTGAGATATCTCTATTATTTCATTGTATTGTTTCCAACCATTAATATAATAAAATAAAAATTGAAGATTGTTTACTAAAAGGAATATCATCATACTCTCTCAGCAATGAGAAACTGGCTGATGAAATACGGTACTACAGATCACACCGACTTTAAACATGTATCTATTAACATTATTCATTTGTGTGAAGATTGCCACAAAGGGAAATATCTTTAATTGTTGTTGTTTTTTGTTGATTGGATGATAATTATTTATGATTATTATTTTTTAACCCATTAATTTTTCTTCTCAACAATTTGGAATGAATAAAAAAAAGGTAAACACCCACATGGCTATTGTCAAATACTTGTATTAATGCATTTAAAAGATATTTTTAATCTCCCTTTGATGTAAAATATATTAATTTTTTTATCATTAATGTCCAAATATAGACTTCTATTATGTATATGATAGACGTTTCTATTTGGACATTAATGATAAAAAAATAATATATTAATATATATATATATATATATATATTTATTGGATGCCAGCACAGTCTTCTGAGGTATTGAATGTGCCAATGGTCGCAAAATAAGTTGGGCACCCTGATTTATATTATAAGCAAATATATATATATATAAAACACACATTTCTCTAATTTATACTTTGATAATATAATTTTTATGACCGGTAGCAGGTTAATTGAGGATTGGCGCACCCACACATTTAAATAATTACATTAAAGATTTACTATTTTAAAACTAATCAATTTAATAACATGAGAGAGTACATACTATTAATTACACAAACTAAACATTGGATATGAAAACATGGCCATAAGTAAAATACCCTATTTTTATATTATTTATAAACCATATAGAAAGTATATGATGAACTACATACACTGATGAAGTACCAAACACAACTGGACTGCTACTCAGTCATTTCGTCCCTGGATGAGCTCCGGGTCATGAACCATCCCTTTTATCCCAAGCTGTAATTTGAATGTTCACAGATTGTTCGAGCTAGGAATGTAATCGTGAGACGGCCAACCTATGACTTCCAATAATTCCTAGTTTAAACAATGAGTTTCTATACCTGTTTATTCTTAGTTTTGAGAATATTCTGTTAAATCTGTTGGCCATGTTTCAGCTCCTAACATAAATAACAAACTATGTACACGCCAACTTATTTGTATTCGTTTTAAAACAGGCGATGGCCCGAGAACATAAAGGCAAGCTGGCGTTGGATCACTTGCTCATCATGCCTGTACAGAGGATACCACGATACGAGCTTCTCATGCAGGTATTTATTAAATTTTCTGCAGACAAGATTTCATGAATGCTAAAGGATATACATATAGTATGATTTTGGTAAGAAGAACTGTAAAAGTTGGTTCCTAAAACAATTTTAATATATTCATATCTCAAGTTATGTTTTATCAGCTGTCACTTTTGATAGATATTATATAAAATAACACAAATAATATAATAACATGTTAGCAATGTTGGTCGCAAAGAAATATGTTTGAATTTTCTAAACTGTTCTTTCAGCCAAAATCAGGGTATACTAGAAATTTGGCAGGAATAAACTTTAATAAAAATACAAACATCTCTTTTTGCAGTCATTATTATTATTAGCACCGTGTCTTACTGCCTGTTCGGGTTATACGCACTTACACTAATGTATAATTGTAGGGTGATTGTGAGATGAAATGAAGGACCTACAGTTTAACATGGAATCCGAACCACGGTGAAGGCCTGGCATTCCCCACATTCACAAGATGTCTTGTCATAGGTGAAGAAAGGGTTTGGTAATCAGATAAATCTGTGCCGGGACCGAGGATTGAACCCCGGCCGCCAGCACAGAAGTCTGACACCTTACCCCTAGACCNTTTGGTAATCAGATAAATCTGTGCCGGGACCGAGGATTGAACCCCGGCCGCCAGCACAGAAGTCTGACACCTTACCCCTAAACCGCCAGGTTACCTTTTTGCAATCAATGACTATACCTGAAGATGGAATTATATTAAAGGTTATTGGTACAGCCATCATTAAAACATATTTAGATCATCTGAAAAATTACACCTGGATGTGGGAATTGGTTAATGGGTCCTGAGTTTGATTCCTCTGTCCAGGTGTTATTTTTCAACAAATTGAAATGACACTAAATTATTAACGTTAACGTTATTTTTGTCGACCTCACTGGTCTTGGGGTAAAGTGCTTTTCTCAGGACTGGATGTACCTGGGTTCACACTCAGCTGAGGTCAACAGATTTTTATTGAGTGATAAAAATCTGTAGTCTGACCAAATTGGTAGCCTCTTTCACACCCTCTCATAGAAATTCATTGTGGAAGACAACGGGGAACCACCACACTTCTTGAACTACCCTAGTGCAGGTTATTTATACCAGATCGTGCAGGCACCACTAACTAGCCAAAAGGCTGAGTGCATGCTCAGCTTCGGATGGATGAAAATTGCATCAAACCAACCTTCGGGTTGTTGACTTAAGAAGAAGAGTGTTATTTTATAGGTTATGATAATATCCATCAAAAGTGACAACTGCAGATCACATGACTTTAAATATAATATTTAAAGTAGATCTTGAACTTTTTTTTTTAAGAGTAGACATTTATGAAAACTCATCTTTGGTCTGGTTTGTGGTTATTAAATTGTATTTTTGGCCAGCTCAGACAATACAAAACCTTTATCCTGGGAGGGGGGAGGGGGAGAATGTATTTGTCTATATTGTGTTTGTTTCTTGGTTAGCGGTTGTTGAAGCACACGGACCCTAGCCATCCCGACCACCAAATACTCCTAGATGCTCTACGGGAAGTGCACGATCTTGCCGTCAAGATCAACTGCACGGAGAGAGAGAGTCTTGAGTTGGAGCAACAGCAGCAGACACTCAAAGAGATTGAAGGTCTGGATCTATATATAGAGAGCTACTTAGCTATACATTAAACACAAGGTTTATTTATTATTTAATACTACACTTGGAAAGAGGAGGGTAGCTAGGGTAGGATTCTGGTAGGAAATAACTTTTTATAAAATACAAACTTTTTTTTTGCGGTCAACATTGATAACATTTTACTTTCTTAGTAGTATTTTTATAAGTATTCAGAGTTGCTGCGCATCTGAAAAACCAGGGAAATCACACGTAATTTTTGTGTCTTGGAAAAAACTGAGAAAACACTAGGAATTTTCTAAAATTCGGTAAGTAGTACAAAAATAGTGGCAACCCTGGTATTAATATTACATATCAAAAGTGACAGCTGAATAGCACATGACTTGACTTACAAATATATAAAAATTGTTTTAGTGAATTAACAGTACTGAAATTACACAATTCATTTATATTTTTATTTTTTAATCTAACAGTTCTTTAATTATCAAGAGTTGTTCATAAGAGTTATTGTACACTTTAATGTATAAAACACAATAAAGCTTAGTTTTGGCACAAATACTCCAAATAAAAGAGAAAGAATAAAATTATGATATCTGGTTTTGTAACTTTAATATATGCATATCGGTGAGCACGCAGGTTAAACGTCAGGCTCGTCTAGTCTGGTTTACCTGTGTTGAGGAAGTTAAAGAAACTCCTTCCTATACAAATCGGTACTATATCCTAGATTAAGTCTATAAACTTTAACACCCTCAGAGAGAACAGCAAAATTAAAGTGATAAATCACATTTGGAAAATCCACTCCCATTTGACCAAGCCGGGATTCAAACTTCACCCTCTCTATCAGGAGTGCAGTGCCAGTGTATCATTTTAGATTATAAAGTGCTTAAGTCCCACCTCACAAGAAAACCATACAAAGATACTCGATAAGAAAACATCAAAATGGTAACAAATAATAAATAATAGTAATAATCCTCAACTGTTTCCACCCTGTGGTTGGGTCAGTTTAGCAAAATCCCTCAATCTTCCTCTATCCTTCCACCATTCTGCCTCCTTTAATCACTACCATTCCTCTCCTCTCACTTGCACACATTCTGTTATCTGTTAGTCCCAGCTCTTTCTTAGCCTCCCTTGAGGTATTTTCATACATACTTCATCTCCATAATTCTTTTTGATATTCTCTCCTTTTCCATCCTCATAACATGCCCATACTATCTCAGCCTTTCTTCCTCTACTATCTCATGTACTCCCTATACCACAAACTTTTTCTCTAAGCAAACAAACACTTCTAATTATGATTTTTTTTAATCTTTTATTGACTTATTTTCAGTTATTTTTTATCATTTATGTTGATTATTTTGAATTCATCCAGGTTTGATTGAAGGTTTGATCAATCTGGTGACTGCCGACCGCAGTTTCTTGAGGCATGACCTGGTCACCATGGCGTCTGGACAGGGGACCAAGAAAGAGAGGGTCATCTTCCTCTTCTCTGACCTCCTTATCATAACAAGTATCAAGAGGAGGACCGGCACCATACGCAAACCTTCCACGTATGCTAGCTTAACCCGTTTAGTGGCATGGGTCGATCTGATTGGCTTTGCCTTGTATCGTTAAAAGTGCCAGAGCCGATGTGGTCGGCCTTCCAGATTTGAGCTATTTCTGGCATTTCCCGATAGCTGAAATTAAAAAGGTTATATATAGCTAGGAAGAGAACATTGCACTCTCTTATTTTCTACAAAGTTGGCATCATAAATCGTCAGTTACAACATTTATGAAATAGCTGTGGCATTCTTAGCGTAAAAACTTAAATTGGCTTGGCGCTCTTCACACGTGAATCCAGAATAGGTCGTGAAACGTAAAGGGTTAAACCTTGCACGCTTTTGTGTTTAGTAGAGATTGGAGTGGGGACAACATTTCATGAGTTTAATTCTCTGGGTGTCTTTTTTCTTTTATATACACTCTAGTGCCAGTAATGGCTATCAAAAACACCCTAGGCATTAAAGTATTGAAAAAGGACAAAAAAAGGATTATACTCAAGGAATTGTGACGAATTGAAGGGTTAATTAGAAATCACACTGTTCAAAACCAAAAGTAATTTTAGGCAGCACTGATAAAACCTTCTTTCCTTTCCTCCTTTCCTCAAGTTTAATTCATTCAAATTCTTGTATTAGGACATTAAAAATGTATGAGTTTTATATTTACTTTCAACCAGAGTTGGGTCCGAACCCCGATTTCAAATTCAAATCTAGGGAAAAATTCTGATCATAAAGGAAATATAAACATAATAAAATATGAGAAATAGTAAATAAATGCCAACTTTTTTTTTGTAATATAGTAATACATTCAGTTTTTAAGTGTTAAATTAATGATCTGGGCATGGATTCACTAATGGGAACAAATATTTGCGCCAGCGCAAGTTTGAAAGTTGTGCCCAAATCCCTATTCACCAAAAGAAGCAGGTGAAATTTTAGAGCAAAGTTGTCCAATTTGAGAGCAATTTGTACAATTTGAGAACAATTTGCACCTTTTATTTGCCACCACTCAAGAGTTGGCACAAGTATTTTGCTCAATCTAAGGTCCATATCTAGTTGATCTTTGGAATTTATATTAAATTCCAAACTTCAACTCCTTTCTACATTGAATTCTATGATTATATTTTACAAGTATGAAAATCATGATTGTCACTTCAATAAATTTAAATGGTGGCATATTATCACTATGGCTTAATATACAATAATTAGTTAACTGTACTGCAATTAATAATAAATATAGTGAGCACAAAATTTGTTTCAATTTAGATAGTGGTAACAAAGCAGCTATTTTTCCTTTTATTGTTGAACGTTTACATTCAAACAACACAATGTCATTTCTTGCATTATTTCACAACAAAATGTCAAACAAATCACAAACTGTGTAATGTTTGTCTAGATACAAAGAGGTTTATATTCCTCCAGGTCCAAATAATCTTATCACTAAATATGGCAGTTAATATAGCTTTAAAATAAGTTTTAAAGTTTGTATAAATATTTTATTAATAAAACTTAAGCTTTAAAATAATAATATTAATAAATACTAGATAATGTACTAATATTGTTTTTTGTAAAGCACCCAGAAATAGGTCGCTTCTAATTTTATTGGTAGTTTACAAGCACAATATTTAGAAATCTTTATATTTGCTGTCATTTTAACTAGAGATTTAAAATAAAGTATCCTTGACTTTGAAAGTAAATTCTTCATAAGGATTGGTTGAAAAGAGCAACAATTAATGATTTTTATGGTGATGTCACCATAATCTTTCCACCAGTTTGCGCCTTGTTTAGTGAATACGGAAATGGAGCAAATAATAAGGTGCATCTTTAGGAGTAGCTTGGGTGCAAAGTTGCGCCATTTCTAGACTTGCACCGGAGCAGAATTTCACTCGTTAGTGAATCCAGGCCCAGGTTGTTAAATTTGTCCGGTATTATGTAGTGCTAATTCACCAATAAGCATTATAAGAGCCCTAAAACAAAATATTTCCATTCAAAATTTGATTTTAGGGGGTAGGGAGGCGCAGGGATTTGAGGATTCATGGACGCAAATATTCCATTCCTAATTTCAACATTGTTTACTATATTTCTTTGCAATTTATATTTGAGCAGCTTAAAAAAATTTAAATGTACCTATACAAGTTTATTTGAAATAAAGCACTAGGCTAAATCATGGTTTAAATTAAGAGGGATAGCAAGCACACTTACCTTGGTGAGACTGCAGTATAAATTGTTTAGATAGAACACTAAAAAACACACAAACACATTGTTAAGGACAAGCTTTCACTGTTACAAACAGCTTCATCAGGTCAAGAGAGTAGACTGACGTTCTTGGTTGAACTGCAAGGTTGACTGTGACTGTATGCTGGTAGGAAGGAGAGGAATTACCAACCTTCCTACCAGCACACTTATTATTACATTTAATGTCACAATAATAATACAGTATATAACACAATTTTTAGTTTTTCTATCCATCTATCTTATCTATTTATTCATAGTGCTGCCATCTATACAGTGATATCATAACTGAAAAACAGTCATCTGTGGACAGTCAACCTCGCAGTTCGGCCAAGAGCGTCAGTCTACTCTCCTGACCTGATGAAGCTCTCTGTGACAGTGAAAGCTTGTCCTTAAAAATGTGTTTGTGTGTTTTTTAGTGTTCTATTGAAACAATTTCTACTCCAGTATCACCAAGGTAAGTGTGCTGGCTATCCCTCTTAATTTGAAACACAAAATGTGTATAATAATTTGTGTATTTATCTTTGGCTTTGCTTTCCATTGTTCCTTTGGCAGCTGCCTTGGTCAGAGATAAAATATCAATTGCTCTCAGACTACATGGTTTAAAATACAATGGTCTGTGTCATTTTTTGGAACTACTGATCTATTATGTGTAAGCTTATACTTCCTCTCACCTCAAACACACTTCGTCATGTCAAGAATAAAAAGGGGAAAGAAAATTATAAAACTTCTTATCTCAAATTCGCGGATAGTTTGCAAAATATTTTAACATTTTCTTTGTGAGCCTATCAAAAAATTATTGTCTTTGTTGAGTAGGGCCAAATCAGAAGCTTGTTTTCATAAAGCCTATTCTCATAGCTCTACAAATGTGCTTAAAAAGTCATTGAAAATGAGCTAATGTTACATTTTCGCATTAATAAAACTCAAAATATAGTCTTCTTAAGGAAAAAGATTCGGGTTGGAATCTTTCAAATTTATTTTAGCGTGAACCATTTAGAAATAACACATTGCAGTATTAAATATTACGTTGGAGCTGGACGTTTGGGGGTCAATTTTTCTCTTATCAAGGCGGCCTCCTTGAACCATAAAAGAGTTTGTTTACATGATTTTGATTCACTCAAAAGGGGCTGAATCAATATTATTATTTTATCTAGGAACTGTCCTGGTAGTGTGACCAGCCTACTCGAGGCAAACAAATATAAGCTTCTAATGAGGATACCACTGGATGACTTGGAGGTTGTGAAAGGTAAGACCAGAAGTATCTAACGGTGTGTTTGTTGTTGAAACAGAGGGAGCTTGACGAGACAGTACTTGTAAATTTTACACTCAATTTACTCTGAGCGGTAGCAGTCTTACCTTGACCGATTACAGTATGGTCCTATCTTATTTGCTGCACCATAGGGTAGCTTGTCAAGGTAAGCCTGCAACCTTTGAGGATAAAAACATGTTTATTGTATTCTCATTAGCTTGAAATTAAAAATATAAAGTTGATCAAATGGATGTTGAATGAAAGTAAATAATTTACAAGTTTATTCCAATCTTCCTAAGACATATAAAAAAAAAATTTTTTTAGCATTGCATCTTACTACCCATTCAAGTTATATGCTTATGATTTTAGAAATTAGTAAGGTTACATTTGGAGGAAATGTACACACATTTGCGAGGAGGGGGAGTGTAAAACAATTTTGGAAAAACCATCTTTAGTACACCTGATCAAGATTCAAACCTCAATCTTCTTAATGTTCCTCACAACACTAGACTAGTCAAAGAAAATATAGTGATATTTGAGAGGAAATTATTTTTAATGCAGCCTGATCAGTATTATATATATATATATTTTCACAGCCAAAGATGAGAACCTGCGTCGAATGTTGCGAGAGATGGAGCACCTTGCCGAGGATGTGGCAACACTGACACAAGTGTCCGAGCTTGTGTCCACTCTGCACTGTCCTCACAGCCACCTAGAGGAGAGTGTGAGGGAAATGCTATCAGCACTAAACAAACAACTGCAGGACAGGCAGACTAGTGACTCTCAATTGTCCTACCTCGAACTCACGGTCAACACACAGTAAGTAAACTAGAAAAATCACTGTGTGTTGTGTCAGTGGAATGAAAAAGCTTGGTTTGATCCTAGAGAGTGGTTCAAATGATTTATTAACTGGCCACGGGCTTATAATATTATCCCCAGATAATATTCCTCTAATATTTTCAGTGTTTCTCTATATCAGGGGACCCAAAAAAATAGCTGAGGGCCACATTAGTATATTGAAAGTGCTAAGTGGTTCAAATCGAAAAAGAGACATACATTATTCTAGTTTGGTATACACACACACACACACACACACACAAGTTATAGCCATAATTAAACATGAATAGATGTAAGCTGTGCAGCCAACATATTTACCCTCTCCAAATAGGAAACGTTCCTCGGACCTTCTGCTCAACAGACACTTTATGACATGCGACTAGCGAGTTCTGAGGAACTGTACATAACAGTATGGAGGTTTGATTTAGTGTGTACAATACAGCTGCAGGCTGTTTATGGCAGTTTGTATGTAGGTATTTTCTGTATAGCATGCAAGAGCACCATTATTTCAATATTCGTCATTGAAATAAAATATTGTCTGCAGTCCAGTTAAACCCATTCTGCGGGTTGTAGTTTGGTGACCACTTTCCTGTATCATCATCATCATCATCATCATCATCATATCTTTTATCACGCTAAACCTCCCGTTAAATTCAATTTTTCCTCCCTTTCCATCACTCCCTCTTTACCCCAACCCTCCCAGCATTCTTGAGCATGACGAAACATATCAGGATAGTAAAGTTCTGCGCCAATACCTATTCTTCACTGTTTTCTCTACAACTTTCCCAAGTATTCAGAACCATGGATTTAAGCCACAACAACGGGCTTGTTTAGTTAAACTACAAGTCTATGACCTACAATTTACATGTTAAGAATGAATGTTTTACACTTTCAGGGTTTTATAATGTTTCAATGTTTTACACTTTAGCGTTTCATAAAGAAAATAGTTTAACTTGTAAATTCTTGTTTACTTTAGAAATATATTTCCAATTCAGCTGTTTTATTTACAAATTCTCTTTAATTATTCACTGATATTTAATTAGTGCGCTTTGGCAGCTGTGATTTGTATCCATGGCTATTAGTTTTGAGGAAATGTGTCCTGATGATTGTATCTTAGACTTGAACAGATCCATGAATTGGTAGTATGGTGGTACACTACGCCATGAGTCCAAGTTTCTAGTATCCCGCCCAGAACTTTTCAAAATAAAACCTTCATAGTGGTTATGGAAGAAAGCAATGCTATACAATTAAGTATAAATGAAAGGTGAAGTTTGGAGAATGAATGATTATAACCACGTATATCGAGCCCAGGGCCTTTGGCTTGGCACGCCAATTCTCTACCTCTTCCCAGTCATTACTACTACTATTATTATTATTATTATTATGTGTTCTGTCTTATGACAGGTCTATTCCTATTGTCAGTGAACTTAGACCACCAATGAGCACTGTCCTCTGCCTCCTTCTTCCTAAGCTCCTCTTTCCCTTAACCTTTCTTTCAATGATGTTGTGCAGAAGACAGTCCCTCCTAAGGACGTGTCTGATCCAGTTGGTTTTGTACTGAATAATCACATCTAAAATGGTTCTCTTTCCACTCACTCTTCTTAGAACCTCTTCATTTGTCATCCATCTGATCTTCTCAAGTCTTCTCCAGCACCACATTTTAAAGCTCTCCATGTTTTCCCCCCCTTCTTCCTAGGAGTCCGAGTTTCTGCTTCATACAATGCGATGCTATAAATGGAGCATTTCATAAGTTTCTTTTTCAATTCCAAACTCAACTTGCTGAATAGAAGTAACCTCTTCTTGTTGAAAGCTTCCTTGGCTAAAGTGATTCTCGACCTA
The DNA here is from genome assembly GCA_902141375.1 of Timema poppense. Taxonomy (NCBI): domain Eukaryota; kingdom Metazoa; phylum Arthropoda; class Insecta; order Phasmatodea; family Timematidae; genus Timema; species Timema poppense. The sequence continues at coordinate 109,650 of CABFOV010001032.1, forward strand.
ATTTCTTTGGTGCAGTAGGTATCCTTTGTTAGCAGACTTTCCAGGTATTTGAACTGCTTTATGTTTTCCAACTCATGGTTTCTAATTTTGATTTTCAGCTGCTCTTAGTTTATCTAAATCACCATTACTTTTGACTTCTATTCATAGCCCACCATAAATCTCCAATATATAAAAACAATATGATATGAAATTTATATTATAAACACAAAATGAAAATATTGTTAGACACCACACAAACGATCGCAAATAATCAAAGCTTCTTTGCTGTAGGAATATTAGATGGTAACTTATTTTTTATATGAATAAATGTACTTGAGAGGTGTTAAATATGTTTGAGAAACAACATTTAAAAGACCTGTCTCCAAGTCAATTCTTCTCAGGAAATATTTACTCATAGATTGTTATTTATTTTGCATTCATTCTTTAAATTCCAAAATTAGAGTAGTAAAATCGGATTGTTTTTAATGTTATAATATATGTGAACACTTCTTCAAAAGATTCCTAAGGTTGTTTATTAAATATGTAATTTATTTGTTTAGGAATGGCATCGAGAACATTTCTATTGTTTTTACGAAACCAGAAAAAAGGACAATTTGGGAGGAGTCATTCAATGAAGCAAAGCAAAAGTTGGGTGAGTAATTGTATGAACACTCTTACACCTTGATAAATAATATTCTACATTTTATCAAAATTTAAAATCCAAGAAATTTTACAACATATATAGTTATTCAAAATAGCTATCAAATATCAAATGTAAACTTTTCTCTAGGTTTATTTTATAATTTTTACTAAACCTATAAAATAAAATTTTCAATTTATAACATTCAAAAACATTGATTTTTTTTGACAAATTTTGATATTTATGTTATTTCTCTAAACTGTATTTCCCTTTCTTGACGCAGCCCTCTCTACAGATCGCCGGCCTTGTCCTGAGTTTATTTCCCCCCTGCCGATACGTAAGACGAGAGCAGGTTTACAGTTCACATGTGCTGCCCCCACACTTGGATTGAACGCATACAACATGAGGGATGTGTGGGTGTGTAACAGCGACGGTTACGTTGGGCAGGTGTGCGTCCTCAGTCTTCAGCCTGAACCTACTGTTGTGTCGTGTAATGGGGTTTGCAATGCTCGCATCCTCTGTGTCGCGTCCATTCCAGCAGGAGTTACAAGGTAAACTTTATTGCATTAGATGATATAAACTACAATCTAATTTAAATAGGAGGCATTGGTGGCTCGTCACTTTAGAAGCTGGAGGGCGCAGCCTGTTTAATTCATAAATTATTTCTAAATAATATATTTAAAAGATGACACACATTTCGGGATATGTTTTATTAAATATTAATTTAGTTAAACTCAAAAATTAATATCACAAACAACATGCAAAGATAAAAATAATAAACTCCCCCCCCCAAAGGACGTGGATGTGTTGTAGAAACTCTGTAGCGTGTAATGTGCATAAATATATAGGTAGGTATGTTTTCACTTTGTTCCATACAAAATTCAGGATATGGCCTACCTAATGATTTCAATTCTCTTTTTTGATCAAGATTTAATCTTTCAACATTCGTTGTCTTAAGCGCCTGAATTGAACTATTCGTATTAAGCCTAGTTACAAAAAATATTACAACATATAACTCAAATAAACATTATCCTAAAATAACCCTACATAATATTATTATAAACACACACGCCACACACATCCTCAAGATGCAGGAGTATGCAGGATGACTGACAACAACTATTGCTGGTTCACGCTATACACATTTCTCAAGCTTTCAACCTTAGGACGTGTAAGAGAGTGCGCCTTCAAAAGAAGAATAAGCAATGCTAGCTATCTAGCTATAGCAGGATGGTGACAATGGGTTAAGGGGAGGGGAGGGAAGGTTTGGTTTCACAATGTCAGGCGCTGACCATCGCACGCCTGACTCCATGCCATTTGATGACAAGAGGTGAAGGGGTGGGAGGGTTTGGTTTCACAATGTCAGGCGCTGACCGCCTCGCGCCCAACCACATGCCATTTTAAAAACATTGCCTGATATTACTTAAACCAAAAACATATTTTTCCTGAAACTATTATGGCAAGATAAAATTGTTGTGAGAGTGCGAATAATAGCTTTAAAAGGAACTGGGGATTCGTGGGGATGGGGGGCGCACGCCTCCACACCCCTGCTAGGAGGGAACTTTTTTTGGAAGTCTCACAACCAGAGGTAAAGCTTTTGTGTGAAATAATAATTTTGTTTAGATGTTTTCAATGAAATTTAAAAATTATTCTTGAATATTACTCTAGGATTTGAATAGCCACTCTAGTTGTAAATAGCTTGTATTAATTAAACCTAAATACCTGCTTCCATGACCGCGTAGTCTAATCCACTACTATCACAGTAGACTAAATTACTGATGATGAGGAAATTGAGTTTCAAATCTTTGTCGGGTGTACTGAGGATGGTTTTTCCCAAATGGTTTTTCACTCACCCTCAACCAAAATACGGGAACACTTCCTATAAAGATAACTTCCCTAATCCCTAAAACCATTATCATAATTAGTAACCAAGACTATAACCATAACAAGTAGTAAGACGCGGTGTGAAAATAAATTAAACCTGAACACAAATTTTAAATCAATTTTCCTAGGGATTTAAAATATAATTGATACAAATGGGGTAGGGTCAGAGAAGGAAGCATTTTAGAGGTAATCCACCTACATTTGCGTTGAAGAAAAATGGAAAACCATTTATGAAAAACCATCCTCAGTGGGCCCAACCACAATTCGAACCCTAATCTCCCCACCTTGGACAATTTGACCACTGAAGTGGTTATAATTTATATACAAATGTTAATTAATGTGTAGCTCTTTAACATAAAATTCAGGAAATAATTGGCATCTCTTTATTCTGTATAAGAATGTAGATTATATTAAGTAAATACTTGCAAACTATAGTTTTGATTGCATTCATTGGAGTTGGTTTGATGTTTTTCTGATATATTTGTGTTGTTTGTGCAGGTCCCCACAAGATTGTGCTCCTGGCCAGGTACCATTAACTAATAGCAAGACTGGCATCAGTATCTCTGTGGAAGACACTGATAAGAGCGGGGGAAACATTCAGCTTGACAGGTGAACTAATGTTATTTAAAATAGTGATGAACTCAAATCACACATTAATAAAGATTATTACGCTTGACATTATTTAGTCGGGACTTTTTTCTGCATAATTAACATAACAAATGTATTATTAACAAGACATGTGAAATAAAGTGCATTAAGTATGTTACAATATGTTCTTCAGGAGGTAGTAGACTAAACAGGAAGTGGTGCCAACATCGTTTTTTAAAGATGAAAACTTATCCTGTGGATTGAAATAATTCTCCTATTTTATTGGGGATGTTAGATGGGCGCTAAGTTTTCATTTTTAACAGCAAAGTTGTACTACTTATGTCAACTTAATTTTCAGTCTATAACTTCTGAGGGAGATGCATGTGGTGTCAAAAAATTGAGGTACAGTAGAGCGTCGAAAATCCGGACGTCAAAAATCCGGAGCGTCGCAAATCCAGATCGGTGGTGAGAACAGGTAGGGGAGGTAGTGGAAGGTGTCCTATAGAGTTCAACGACTTAGCCAGTCACCTCTCCTTGGTCACGTGCTCGGCTCAGTTCTGTGCTATCATTTACAAACTTTACAGACAGTGGTATAGTTACCTTGTGACGTTTTAATGTGTGAATTAAAACGGAATATATTTTTACTTTGTTAATCATGTCATCATTATCAAATAAAAGGAGACTGAAAATTTTATCTATGGAGGATAAGTTAGAAATTCTACAAAGACTGTCTAAAGGGGAAAGTGGTGCATCTCTCGCTAAAATATATGGTGTGGGAACTTAAACCATTAGTGACATTAAAGCAAAAAAATACCGTTTGCAACGTTTTGATTCAAAACTAGATTCTGAAGAAGGTTCACAGAAAAGAAAAACCACACGTATACGTATGTATACAGTTATTGAAAGCACATTTGAAAATCCGGACAATTCAGTAATCCGGGTGGGTCCCGGTCTCGATCGATTCGGATTAATGACGCTCCACTGTATTTGTAAATGTGTGTTAGTGTTTTTTAATTTTAGTTTTGCTTCATTGTTTACAATTCTATGATATTAAGGGCCTATTTCATACTCCAAAACATTTGTTTTTGTTTTATCAGCTAGATGTGTGCATTGTTTAACAGTTATAATTTAAAATGCTCTAAAAATTTTGTAGGTTGATAATTTTATAACATTGCCTTCCTTATTTTTGGTACACTATACATAAGTTAATGAAAATATTTTCGTTAAATTACTTCCCTCATCAGTCTTGGTGAGTTGGCCGGTCGACATGTAGACAAGTCCACTTGCAGACTGAAGGCAAAATAATAATATCTGGAAGTTGTCATAGTCATTATTATGGTTTAAATTAGGAGAAATTATGTATATAAAACACTAAACCCCATATTAAAATATGAGCTTTCTTTGCCACGAGCAGTTTCTTCAGGTTATGATGTTTGACTGTTGTTCTTGGTTAGAACGCAATGTTGATCGTTGACAGCTAATTTTATTTTCAATCCTAGCAATAAAATAAAAATTTACTATTGCTGCCTGTGTCAATTAAAACTCATCATTAAATATGTTTTTTGTGTTTAATAGTATCTTAACCAAATCATTTCTACTCCAGCACACTAGGCGAGTGTGATTGCTATCACTCCTAATTTAAACTATGATTTAGCCTGACACTATATTCAAAATAATATAGTCATTATATGTAGTAAAATTTAACTCTAGAAAAATGTTGTTCTCTAAAATCATTACGGGTGTGTGAAGCTTTGAAAACTTGAGACTTCACTTTGAATATTCATCAGCTTCAACTTGGTTTCAAAAGTAAAATTTTTGATTCAACAAAAGAAGCTTCACCAATAAAAGAAAATTAAATGTTAGAATACTCATTTATGTTCTATTATGTTATTTTGTGCTGTTATGTACATTGAACATTAATGTTCCCATGCCAAAAATCTAAACTAACAAAAATACCTATTGTGATACTTAGTAAGATCGCCTCTGTGATATAGTGGTCAGAGTCCAAAGTTTCAGATCCAGAGGTTACGGGTTCAATCCTCGGTGCTTTTAGATTTTTTGTGAAGCAGTGAATCTGAATGGGGTCAATTCAGTCTTGTGAGAACAAATGAGGAGCTATTTGAATGAAAAAGTAGTGGTTCTAGTCTAGAAAACTGAGATTAACAGCTGACCACATTATACCCTCTATCTCTAAGAGTTGACTCTCTTTGCCAAGAGATGGCAGCCACTTTGTTGAGATGAATCGATTGTGGGCTGTTAAATATGTTAATCATGTTTGCAATATAACATTTTGTAAATTATATTTCTTAAAGTCATATAGTTATGAATCATATAACACGTTTTCCCAATGTAAAACATTTTTAAATATTCAAACTTTTATTTGTCTTGGAATCTTTCATAATATTATTTGATTCAATTACACTTTAAATTGAAAAAATGGACTTCCCACACATCTAAAAATTACCATATTACATATTTATTGACAACCAAATTTGTTTGTATTTTAATGTTTCCAAAACCAATATCACTATTTTACAATACACAAGGCCGTAGCCAGCCAATAATTTCAGGGGGGTTTTGGTGAGCACATGCTCTAATTGCCAGAAGCTAGAAAAAATTCTATGTGATAAACAATTCTAGAAGCTATCTGAAGTGTTTTTTTTATGGTAACATAGCCCCCAAACTGCTGAGGGCTAGGAAAAGTTAAAACATATTAAACACCTCTAGAAACTATCCTAAGTGTTTTTTATGGCAACATAACTCCATAACTACCAAAGGCTAGGAAAAATTATGGATACTAAACACATCT